>QKQZ01047844.1:0-17936 GCA_003595255.1 Solenopsis fugax
GACGCCGAAGCATATTTTCCTTCTTTTAAATTCTTAGTGAAGAAGGACTGTTTACATTTGTTCCATTTTAATTAGTGCCAGGCAATCTGCCGGGAGTAATTTACCTGGCAAATTGTGCAACTATCCCGTACTTATGCGCGCGTGGCAACCTATATTAATGATTACATCACAAAAGCTATTGGAAGCTGTCTCCGATATTACGCTGACCAATATTTACATCGTAAATCAACGAGCAAACTGGACCGTTAGAACGGTCTAGCTAGTACATCCAATTCACCCGCTCCTCGTGTAAATAGGGAACTATGCGTTTCAACTAACGACTAATTAAGCGACAGTTATCAAGGAGTCATCCCTTTGACAACAGAGAGGCGATTTCCTAATCTCTAATTATACTGTTCACCAATAAACGCGAGTGGTGTACCCGTTAATCCGACATTATGAGAGAATTGTCGCGTACAATTCACGCGTATCATTCGCGAACGCCATAGGCGCCATAACAGAGTCTGCTGCGCGATGTGCAGCATGCTAAAGCGATTTCAGCGAAAACTACATCCGACGGATAAAGCCTGCCGTTGCGGCAGGTGTATCGAAGTGCGTTCGTCCATGCGGGACTTCCAAACCAACCGGGCCGCAAGACGGTACACAATATGTCGACGCGACGCAATATTCCACGATCTTGCGCTTCCGTGTTCCACGTTACATCTGGCGATTTTACGTTTCGGAGCGATCATGACTGCAAACCCGAGCTGTTGGGAATAACGTCGTGCATTCTCGCCGTACAATTCAGCCTGGCCTGAATTGTCCGATTCCCATATCTCTTGCACTTTCAGATTGCGTATGACTTTTGTAATAAATGTAATTGGTGAAATATATAAAAATATTTAAGAAAAAATATATATATTCTAATTTACAGCAAGAAAAGTTTAGCTAATTTTGAGAATTTTTTTAAACAAGACTGCACATATTCACATGACTATTTATAACTAGATTTATTAGAATTACCATATATCTGTAGAATATGTACAGAATATTTATAAATTAACTATTTTTTCATACATGTTAGATTCAGTCGATTTTGTAAAAAAATCACACTTGTATTTTAAAATGGTGCCAGTTTAATAATTTGCAATATTTTTATATCCTACTTCCAGTAATATAAGCAGACATATATTTTATATATATATACACAAAAGTTGAAGTCGATAATTTCAATAGTTTCTGAAAAATCGTATTAGCCACAAAATGTGCTTGTTTTTAGATTTATATGACATAAAAACTAGTCAATCATATCAATATTATAGTCGGTCATATCAAAATTTAGATATTTAAAATATACAAAAAGATCTATAAAAGCGTAGAATATTGTATATCAGTTTTCTTTTAAAAAATTCTCCAAAATAGATCACTTTTTCATGCTCTATATTTATAGACTAGAGAATACCCCCTTAATTAAAGTAATTTATAATTCTTAGATTGATATGCGTTATTTTGTTAACGAAAAGAATGCTGAAACGTAAATGTGTATAGATACCCACCCAGTTTGTATTGGAGTATTTAAAAAATCTATATTTATCAAGACATTACGCGCAGCTTCAGTAAGCATAATAAGCAGCTCAGAATCGCGCCATGGTGCAGGCGTTGTGGTAATTCAAGGGTCTCCCGAGGTTCTCTCCACGCTCGGCAAACTGCCGTGACAGTCAAGTAACTGGAACGGCCAACGTTTACAAACGTAACTCATCGGCAGATTAATCTCGCGGGTCTTCGGAATGGATCTCTCGACGATCGTGTCTCCGACGGTCGAGATATTCTTCCCATTCCACGCGGCTTGCTTTTTAACTTTCCGCTCGCAATTTTCGTTCTACCACGAAGGTAGATCTTAAAGCGCGGTACCTACCTCTCGCGGTCGAATAAATTTATTTTAATGAAAGCCAACGATTTACAAGCCTCTGGGATTCGATGAATTGCCATTGAGGAGAGATGGGATATTTTACAATTGCTTTCCTCAGCAAATTGGTACGTTCGGCAAATTATAACGATAATTACGAATTTGCGATCGAATAAAGTACAGGCCACTTATCGTTAAATTGCATTTCAAATTATGCTACTAAAACTGTGTATTATTTATGCCATAAATTAATTAACAGCTATTATTGTTGTAATTCACTGTTAAATTATTTTCTCACGCAAATTTTCACATATAAAGTAAAAGACGGGCAAGCTTCGAAGGCTGACAACAAACGGAAGTGCTCGTCTGGAAAGAGGAACCACGTGTAACACGCATAATTAACTCGGGAAAAAAATTCTTTATTTCATCTACATGCCGAGTCATCCCATTCAACTGTCCTACCCTTTTCTGCCAGCCTGCCTCGGCGGAGAGACGACTAGTCGAGTTTCCGCGTTTAATTAACTTCAAGCAACATCTTTTAATTATAAGACAATTCCGTGCACGCGAGACACTAGACTCGCATACCCGGCATTATAATCGTCGGCGAATATTTACGTCGCATCTTTCCTTCTTTATTCGTACTCGTTCTCGTGCAATGTCGGCGCGAAAGGCATCGCACACTTCCCGCACACTGTCCGTAACAAGAACTCGCGACAATTACATCGTGAGCCCGCACGTACTACTACTTAAAAGAAAAATTTAGGAAAAAGCTCGCGAAGATTCCAGTGTCGTCTTTCACCGAGAAACATTGGAACTTTCATTTTGCAAAAAAAAACGCCCCCGCCCCTCCCCCTCCCTCGCATTGAAACGAATAACAAAAATTTCAATAAAATTTTCTGCTACTCGTCGTGATATATTCGTGACCTCGGATTGCTCGAATTTTAATATTTTGTACGAAAAAATTTTACTTTGCATTCCCATAAAAAATTCAATTCTACCCTCCTTTAGCGTATATATATCATGTATATATACATATAACAACCCGAAGCGCAATTTATTATAATTTGTATTACAATTGCGAATATTAAAATTTGTCCTTTCTCACAATTAACCTCAAGCTCGAGTAAAACTTCTCAACTGCGAAGGAGAGGATCGAGAAAGAATACGAAGGATTACTTGGAAGTTTTAGGCGCAATTATCGTCGACTGCGCTTTGTTGAGTTCGCATAATGGCGCGGCACGGCCAAGTGTATCAGCGTTAACGTACGAAAGGCTGGAGGACAAATTTCATGCTCCGACGAGTGCCAGTTCTGGCGAATTTCACGGCCCGTCAGGTCGCTATCTCTCGATCGGGAAGTAAGGGTGTGTGTCTACTTAATAAAGAATTAAGTTTCACATACGCGCGTGCGCCCCGAATCGCGTATCACGTGGCGAGTGCATTCTGCGCTAATTGCAACACGCACGTGTGCACGCACTTTGAAATCCCGCAAAGCGAACAGGCGCCTGTTCATAATGGGCCACGGGCTCGTCATAAACGAGTACCTACCTAAATGAAACCGAAACCTAAAGTGCGGACGTCGTCTGTCCGAAATAATTTTCGCGAATAACGACAATTTGGGAATGAATCGATTAATATTGCAGGCGGTGATCGTTCCCACACCATTTTTTCTGCGCTGAATGCATTCATTATATAAGTAATTGTATTAGAATGGAAATTGTCATGGAAATAAATAGAATATGGAATCGACGAGATATACTTAAACTTTTAAATTTAAATTCCTGTTTAAATCTTGACGTTTCACGGTAAGATATCTGAACTTGGCGTTGCGGTTTATGTTTCCTTGTTAATTATATTCTGTCTCGTCGGTCTTGTAATTATTTACTGTACACTTTTCACAGGACGATTCTATACGGTTGTCGTAGAATGCCGATACTCGTGGCTTGCCGCTTTCTCGGGCCGTCTCTCTTCGCCCAGCGAGCACAAGGGCAAAACTCTCAGTACGCCGAACGTTGAAAGGGATAAATCCATTAAGGTCCCGGAACGCACAATGCGCAAACGAGCAAATTAGTTAATTAATACTTCGCAAACGCACTGCAGAGATACCTGCTCGGTCTTGGAGCGTTTCCTAGCGTCGACATGCGCGCGCGAGCGTGAAACACACTGAGGACAGCAAGGAGAGTGGGTGTACGTTTGCGAAGCTGCGAGGCTCTCCGTTCCGGAAAGGAGGAAACCGGCAAGAAGTGGGACGCGAGAATGCGGTCTGTGTATGCACAGGGTGCCGGTGTATACACGAGGGCGCACGTTACCTTTGCCGATGCCGACATTACGGCCTCCTGCCACGCGAGAATTCGGGAATGTAGACACGGCACTCACGGGTGTTGAATCGCCTGCTAAATCGAGCCGGGGCAATCTGCTGAAAATTAGTACTCGGCGTTTCGGATATCGCGTTTTCTCTGCCAAAGGCAGAGATGGCGAGGAGGGAAGGAGGGAGAGAGGCAGGCAAGAAAGAGGAAATCGACCTGATTGTCCCTCGTGAACGACGCGTTCGCGGATAGGAAGTTATGTGTGCCCGATTCGTGCTCGTTGCATGATGAAAGTGGATCCATCCAGACCAAGCTGGTTCGAGGACAGACGATCACGAAATACAGATAAACACGGACGAATGTAGTGAGCGTTTTTCTCTTTTTAACGTCAAAATAAATTTTCCAAGAGACGTAAATAAAAATAAGTTATCGCTATTCTGCTCCAGTTTGTATCTTGTAACTTACTTTCACACTCTATTTCTTAAATGTTCATAAAACTATCAGTCACAGGAGCATGCGATATCAGGGTAAATAAGCGTGTATCTACAGAGCTTGAGTCTGCAATTCGCTTAAACCCAAATGACCCTGCAAATCAGTCATCCCTGCGGGATCAATGTAAATTTGAACTCGATCGTACTCGCGGCGCGAGTCTACATTGAAGTAAGTTCGATCATTTGTGTTTGTTCGCGCTCTTCGCTTAGTCTGAATCCGACTTGAAGGCGCGCTTATATATATATATATACATATTGGATTTCGGTTCCATTTGAAAATAACGCATACATATACCTACATATGCCGAAATCCAACTGATCCGAAATCCGGGACTTGGCAGAGTAATTGTCTATTTTAGAGAAATTGAGCCATTTTTCGAGATGTGAGAAAATTAGAATTCTTAGCTATTTGTAAGTATACCGTAAGATGCGCCGACGATCGAATAAAATGAAACGATATAAATTGTGCAAAATTAGTTCATTAGCCGCAAACTAAGAAGAGAAACGGTAGAGAGCTCATCTACAAATTGCGCGGACGAGAATTACAAGAGAAAGAGCGATTAGGAGTATCGAATTTTCCTTTAAAGAAACGAAACTTTCCAACGCCATTCACGTGTGGAGAAAAGCAGCTATACATATTCGTAAACGTCAAAAGCAATTTTATTCTATTGTCGAACAAACTCAACGACCGAATTCACACTTGTCTGTATCGCGTTGTAAAATCCTTCAGTATTTCTACAAAGAACTAATGAACTGGACACGTGCACTGTATTTCATGCATCGCATGGAAACGATTCAACAATTGACAGCCCGGCCATCAGTTGCGAGGTGCGATTAAATTATTATACGATCCGGATGAAAATAGTCTGGCATTCTCACATTTCCGACGTTTGTTCGATATTTTAATATTACGCGTGCATGATACGAAAATTAAATTTAATCTGTGCAAACCCTGTACTGATATTAATACGGATTTATCTTGTTAGATAAAAACATTGTAACACAGATTGAATTCCTATCACGCCGGCAATCTACATTTGGCATTGTTAACTTATCTCTCGTGCGACATTGAGCATCACGAGTTAATTGCGTTGACGATTCGTTACTCGTATTAAAATTTGATAGCAAATTAAGTCTGTTGTGAGAGACAAGAATATAACGTAAATTGATAATATCGACGATAAGCAATATCACGTAGCAGATCGCGTTGCTTTGATCCGATATTATAATTTATGCAAATATCGACAAAGATGCACAGTGCTGGTTAAACTTCGTTAAACTTCATTGTGTCTTCCAACTTTCGTATCTCGTCGGTGGCAAACTATGCGCAAGTACATGGGTAAGTTTTCGATGCAGTTTCATCTGCGTAAACATTACTTTCATTATTCATAGCAATTGCAACACAGTTTTCCCACACACAAATACATTTTCTTCTGTTACAACAGTGCATAAAGATAAAGTGCAAAATGAAAGGTACGTATAGCAGATATAGACTGCACAGAAAAAGCTCGAGCAAGACAAATGACGACCAAATTACTGTGGTAGTATTTAAATTAACGACTTTCACGCACAGGCGCGTGAAATTTTTAAATATTTGGATATTAATAAAAAAGCTATTATTTAAATAACTCTAGTAATACTTCTAAAGGATACTAAATTAATTCATTAATTAGCTTAATAAATGCTTTCCATCATCGTAATGTTAATAGCGATAATTAATTAAAGTTTATTAATGCATTATCATATGACGATACTTTAACGCACAAAGTATCCGTGACATTTTAATTGCATGCAATATAACAGCGCTCAGTGTTACTCTCCATTAATATTCGCAGAGGTAATTAAAAGCGAATTTGCTGTTTAACGAGTTCTCCAATTTTACGCATTAATTTGCTAATTGAATCCCCTAAGAGAAGAGGATTGATAAAGTTTTCGTAGAAATTTTTTACTATACTTGAATTTCGTTAAACAGCAGTAGTTTGTAAATATCAGACCTTTCTTCGGATTGTAAATAAATGATGTTTTAGTTGAACGTCACTTGAAAATCGCAGCTTCGTTTTTCTAATAATATCGCATTTTTCTTGGGAGTTTCGAACTCATGACAGGTGCGGCCTGTACAAAACTTAAGTTACTTCGAGCTCGAGAAAAGTTAAGAAATTAATAATTTGGTTGAATAACTTTTGCAAACACCGCGGTATAATTTACATACATATTAATACCTAACCGAGTGTGAGACTAAATTATGACATCGAAATGCAAATTTTAATAGAATTTTTAGTCACGCGTATTATTTAAAGTATGCCTTTTAATGCTTTACGATTTTTTGAAATTTTTATAGCGCTGTCGTTTTTGTAACGTTACTTTATATTACAATTATTTCTCGTAACGCAATATTTAAAATTACGATAGAATTTCTCTGTAATACATCAGAAGAGAAAGTGGCATTGCAATTATTCAAACAAAATACAATTGCTTTTGTTAAATACCGATAAATTGAATGTAGTACATATCAAATGTTAAATAATGATATATCTATTTCGACACGATTAATAACACATTTTATAAATTTCTGCAAATTATCAAACGCTCAATGCAAATTCTGAACGTATAGAAAATCTGATTTACCCAGATAACTGTCTCCATAATACAACAAATGTGACATTAATAGTAATAACATGACGAGATTAAAAATAAAACATTAGCAATTAAGATGGCAAGAATAGTAATAAATCGCAAAGGTTAATTACATTCTTGCCAGTACACGTTAACTATGTCACCACTCTTCGAATTTATTCTCTCTTCTCTAGGCAATTATTAATGTGCGACAAAATAAAGAGAAAAATAGCATGTAAGTGCATATTGCTGCTCATATCATATGGATATATCAAGTTATAATGGCATTCATTTTGTTATAAAAAATTCAACTATTCCTATTGATCCCGAAATATATTTCCATATTGCTATATGAAAGCATTGCCAAATATATGATGTGACGAATCATAGCGAGTATAACATGCGTAACTCGCCACAACCAGTTCGCTGAATAATATCGCGCAACCCGCTCCGATCGTCCGCGCGATGGAAAATGTACGAGCATCCAGTCAAAAGTTTTTGTATTTTGCATTGCACATTTTTTNTTTTTGGTGTGTATATACCGCGTTGCCCTTTCGCGAATATTCTGCGTCGGCTCGCGCGCGCAAACATTTCACAAATTACACGGTCTGCAATAAAAAATGCAAAACGTTGTACAGGCCTTCATGGAAATTAGATTTTTGCTTTGAAAGGCTGTTTTGTTGGCAGCGATTCTTTTCAAAAAGTATTTACCACGTGAACATGGAACGAAAGCTTACCAAGCCGAAAGCTACAATCCATTTTATTAAAAAGTGTCTCGCTTACTTTTAGGAATATTGCATTTAAGTATAAATTGTGCTTGATCGCAGTGTCACGCGGTATTATTATTATTAATTATTATTATTATTGTTATTATTGTTGTTGTTTAGTACAATTGTCTCTTCACGTGTCTCATCACGCAATATGTTAAATCGAGAACGGACTTTCGGGCCAGCGAGTCAGTCTGCGGTAAATCAGGATTCAATATTCTCGAGTGATGTTAGTACGGTGTAGTTTCATGATATAATACCTAAATCGTACAGCCCGCGCAACGTATTGTATGAGGATGAAACCGAGGAATGAAGCTCGAAACGAGGGCAGATGAAATAATATTGCTGATGGAATCGGATCTGGCCGGAGACTATTCGGATGAAATAAGCAAAGAAAATTGGACGAGGCAGCCCCCCGACAATTTTAAATACAAAATATTTCACGGAATCGTTAGTGAACGGACATGAGGAAAAAAATTGAAAGATGGACGTTGCATAATCAGGTTAATCAGAAAAACGGAGCTGGGGTTTTAACGTTTAAAAGAAGGTTGTAATTGCGTAAAGTCCACACAAGTTAATGTTCATAAAGGCAGTACATTCAAGAGCAAGGGAACAAAAGATCTCAGAGAGAGAAGGCAGTTTATAGACAAAGAAATTCGAATAATTTCAATCTCTCCTATCGTGGCATACGAAGGGGCAGAAAATAAAAGTCGTCCGGCGATGTCTGCGGTTCGGACGGAATTGAATCGGGCCGCTCTCGGTCTCAGGCGAGTAAAACAAATCGAGCGATGTAAAATACCCTGCGGAATCATCACTCACCGCCAACAAGTAAACCGAAAAGGGTGAGGATCAAAAGAGGATCCGGGTCGGGCAAAACTACGAATAAATATTGTCGTGCGCGCCCGCCAATATCACGGAGCAAGGGAGGAAACCAAAATGCATACGAGCATTTGCGAGAGAGTGTGAGTACGGCGGTACACATGAGTGTACGGTAGCACAGAGCGAGATCGACGACTTGTTTATCCCACGAGGGTTCGTAAAACTGATCCAATCATCGTCTTCTCGGTCGCACGGACGAGAAGTGCCGGGGATCAACTGGCTGCGAATGGCTGGTCAACGGACCTTCTTCTAGATCGAGCTTCTGTATAGAGTCCGTATCAAAAACTGTCCACTCCAAGTTGAAATCTTGGAGAGATTGAATTCCTAATAGAAATAAAGTGAAACGATATGAAAGTGCAGAGATTCTCCTACATGTTCATTTCACGGGATGGCTTAGGAAAAGTCAACTCATTAGGAAAAAAACCCACCTTCGAAAAACATTTAGTATGTATCACATCGTAATTAAACAAGTAATGAAATCAGATTTCTAGAGATTTCATACTTTAAAATAACAATATTTCTTTTATAATAAAGATATTTTTCCTATAATAATATATCTGCACTTCATCTCGTTTCGACTTTTTTCTTTATATAAGTCTAACAGTAGCCAACACAAGTCCGGAATCTTGTCTGCAACACAAATTTTGTCCGAAAAAATTCAGGTCGAGTTTCAAATACTTTTTAAGACAGCCTGTATTGCACAGCCTTCCTTTGGAAGGCAAAGGAGATAACCCGCTACCCCGTATGCAAATTTACTGTGCCACCTCTGAATCGTTTCTAGTGGACTCCTGTGTGACATTTAACGCTCGTAAGGGGCCGGCTCAGGAAATCGTTTGTTTCTTTTTATTAAATTTAGTATCCCGGCCGAGCAATGTTTTAAGCGGAACACATTGTTACGACCGTGAACAAAAACGTTACTTTTGTAAGGATATTGTTAGCCGCGGCTGAATTGTTAAATGTAAATTTTGAATTCGTTATGTTATAGGTCAGCCGTACATATATCTATTTTTCTTTCATTTAGAAACAACTATTGCAAACTTTGCATCTGTAAAAGTTTTATTTGTATTTTATTATACTCGTATTAATTTAACAATATTCCGCTTGCGACTGTTTTACAATTATTTAGAACAAATCTTGACAAAGTTTGCGTACTTAATAAAAATAAAAAAATACAAACGAACGGATGTTTTTTTAATAATTAAAGTTTATGCCAAATTACATTAAAGACTTATGAAGATGTCCCGGCTTCTTAAAGTGCCGCTGTAGACAGATTTAAATGTAATTACAGATTTCTACATTTCTGCAAAAGTCATACTTTTTAATATGATATAAAAATTTTTCCAACCACCCTCGTCAAGATGGAAACTTTAATATCCGCCTTTCAGAGTTCCGAGGTAAAGCCGGTTCCGAAGTAAATTCCGATTGATAGATCGATATCCATTTCCTATCGCAGTAAATTTCGTACTAGTAATAAATATTTCATTAACCGCTACAAAATGCATGCCGGAGCTAGCTTAATTTCCCTGATTTGCTTTGCAGGCGCAATGCAATTAGAAGAGCATTTCCGCCAGGAAACTATGCAAATAATCCTTCTTTATACGATTGAGATACAATTCTAACCGCCGAGTCTAAATATCGCCGAGTCTAAATATATTTACGATAAAAAGATCTGCAACAAATGCGCGGTCCTGAAAACATAAATTCAATGATGCTTTTTGCTATTTGCGAGTAAATGTTAATTCTTATCTCTAGAGCTCAATGGCAATCTGAGAACGAATGAAAATTAAGTTTTAATTGACAACTCGATAGTATTGATAGTTTTGGCTTAATTGTACACTTTCACGAAATAAAATCGATTTCACCACACGTGTACAAAAATCTCAATTACGTAACAATGTCTCGATTTGTTCGACGTTAACTTAAAGGTAAATTTTAGTCGGATCAATACCTGGTTCCCATCACAGGAAAGGCTATCTGAAATCGTCATCTGAACCGCGAAAGAGATTATAGACGTCTATACGCGCTACATATCTCCATCGCGATAAGTGTAATCGCAGAATCTAGTTCTTCATGTTTTGAAGAAGTGGAGCGCGGATATTTTGCATCCGGCAGTAACGCATCCTGACACGAACTAAAGCGAATATCGATAACGATAGCGATCACCGATCTTCAGCCACGCAAAAAGATCAGGTAGAAACGTAGCAAATGGGATTTTGCAAAATTATCGAAGATCGAGAGAGGTATCCGTCAGCGCAATCTGTGCCTGTGTGCAGTTTAGCAAATGTACTTTTGTAAAGTTTTTCGCGTCAACTAACTTTCACGGAAAAAAATAATTAAT
This sequence comes from Solenopsis fugax, assembly GCA_003595255.1. Taxonomy (NCBI): domain Eukaryota; kingdom Metazoa; phylum Arthropoda; class Insecta; order Hymenoptera; family Formicidae; genus Solenopsis; species Solenopsis fugax. The sequence goes on from QKQZ01047844.1 coordinate 11,277, forward strand.
TCGTCTCACAGGAAACGTTGCGCCAGCACAAAGTTTTTCACTCGCGTCGTATTTTTAAATTAAAATCTTTTACCTTCGTATTGACGTCCGAAATTGTAAACAGAAGCCATCATTTGGCTGCTTTAATACTGTAAATAATTCTATGCCAAGTTGCTTTTTCATAATTGGCCCTCGTTTTGATGTTACTAGGAGCATAATTAAGCTGATCGGGCGCCAGCCAAGTCAATCGAGATAATAAAAAAAGGGTAATAAAAAAAACGTCGGTTTTACTGCAAACGGTTACTATATAAATAAATGTAACGTAACGTCCACTGTAAATAGAACGGAGAGAGAGAGTAGACGTTTTCTCTCGTCATTAATTGAAATATTTAATTAAACGTATAATTCAGATGAAAGGCTAATTTTATTGAAACAACGTGAAATCTCTCGTCAAAATTCCTGATTCGAAAGCGAAGAAGCGTCAAAGTTTGCGAATACGAGCTGACATTTCAATTCTGAGCAATAAAACAGGAGTCGCGGAACTCTCTCTCTCTCTCTCTCTCTCTCTCTCTCTCTCTCTCTCTCTCTCTCTCTCTCTCTCTCTCTCTCTCTCTCTCTCTCTCTCTCTCTCTCTCTCTCTCTCTCTCTCTCTCTCTCTCTCTCTCTCTCTCTCTCTCTCTCTCTCTCTCTCTCTCTCTCTCTCTCTCTCTCTCTCTCTCTCTCTCTCTCTCTCTCTCTCTCTCTCTCTCTCTCTCTCTCTCTCTCTCTCTCTCTCTCTCTCTCTCTCTCTCTCTCTCTCTCTCTCTCTCTCTCTCTCTCTCTCTCTCTCTCTCTCTCTCTCTCTCTCTCTCTCTCTCTCTCTCTCTCTCTCTCTCTCTCTCTCTCTCTCTCTCTCTCTCTCTCTCTCTCTCTCTCTCTCTCTCTCTCTCTCTCTCTCTCTCTCTCTCTCTCTCTCTCTCTCTCTCTCTCTCTCTCTCTCTCTCTCTCTCTCTCTCTCTCTCTCTCTCTCTCTCTCTCTCTCTCTCTCTCTCTCTCTCTCTCTCTCTCTCTCTCTCTCTCTCTCATTCTCCTTCCTTATCTATTCTCCCCCTTCTCCCCTGATGGAGTGCACTTCATTTTGATATCAAGGCAAACATAATCAAGGTACTTCCGTTCCATCTTTGCCTGACGACAATAAATGATACAAGGCGTTATTTACCGCGAGATATGAAGTATACACGAGACGAGGTCTCTCATCCTCTTCGTCTTTATCCCGCGCGCAGCATCTTACGCGTATATATGTATAAGAAGCACCCATTTCTACCAGCTGCGACTTAAGTATTTATGCTTCCGTGTACCGACATGCGGTATTACCACGCCAGTTTCGTAAATGAGTTTTTCATTAACCATCGCTGCTTGCCACGATGATTTTGCGTTTTCTCACCTCGTGTATCAATCGTCACGCGGATTCAATATCGATTTCCTATACGAGATCGAATGTGTCGACGGACTGTTAATAAGCTTAACGAAACACGTATCGATCTGGAAATAATCGAGAACCGCGAAGGCGGGAGAGATAGACGTCAAGGAACCCACCTCGATAATTCAACGATTTTCTGCAGATTATCGGCGAAAGGAAAATGAGAAACGGGACGCCGGGAACCCACGCGATTGCTTCACTTCCCGCGCGTTATCGGAGCGGACAGTCTAGATTAGCGGAATTGCTTTAGCCCGATGCACGGGCTGTATTAGCAGATGCGGTTTGGCACGATTACCTCCTTCCCCTCCTTCCCACTCCGACTACTATCAGAACTGTTTCGGAGTCCGGAGTACAAAAGTCCATTAATGGAAGTCGAGAGGCGCGTGATCGAACTGCAAACTTTGTTTCGCCGTTGGCGTTAAATTTTTGAACGCTACTGTTAAAAGCGCCTTGACAAATCGGACACGTGGTTTATACCGCAAACATTCGTTATCTCCTTATCTTCTAGACGTTTTCGCACGCTCAATATTTCACTGTTTTCCGTGATAAATTCGAGCCGAAATTACACAATGTATATGAAAACATTGCGAGGTACACAGAAACGTATATCGTAAATCGAAACGGACGAACAATCGTGCCGCAAAATCGAGTCGAACGACACGCTGATCGAACGTGATAACACTCTCATTAATAGGGGGGAAAGGAATCGGAAAGAAAGTTCGAAGGTTAATTTACTAATACGTTTAAATCGACACGAACGCGCGACACGAACGGGAAGATAAAATTGTGTAGACCGACGATAAAATTAAATTACCCGAGGTGCGAGAACTTTATACAACTTTACGACATCGATCACGTTTCGATAGTTAAATATTAATTTCTTGAGGCATCACCGCTTTACAGTTGCCTCCCGCAATACTCTATTCGGACGAAGTAACGCTCTAAGTATATTATAATTAATGTTAAAAGATCAAAAAATACAGATAAATTTGCATAAATAGTAAACGTTTAAACAGAGTAAGACACGATAATCATAAATATTTATTGTAATATTCAGTTAAATCTCTTTAGCTACCTAATAAAAGATTGCCGATAGTCACCTTCTCGCCTATCTCAATTTCCGGCCCCCGATTTGCCCCGTCGAAATTTTACCGAACATCCCATAAAATCCTGCCTTTTCGCCTATAATTTTTCGTATCGAGATTACTCGCGGCAGATAGTAGACAATTCGATTTTTATTGCATATTACGTTATATAGCCTAAACTTTTACGATACTGCCATCTCCTCTTGACACATACTTTCCTCAGACCCACAAACTTGTTTACACCCACTGCGCCCCGTTCAAGGTTTTACGAGCCTATAATTCAATTTTCATAAGAAATACCGCAAAAAAGGTATGTAGATTTACTGATGTACGATAAGCGATCTGTATTTTTATTAAATCAATGTTTGAACACCCTTCCAACTCGTTATCCTAAATTTAGCGTATCTTTACAGCTTAAACTTAATCGTTAAGGATTAATCCTGCAAATATAAATTTTGCCGTCACGTTTAACGTGAGATATATATGTATATTTCGTTCAATATTTAAGTCAGCTCAGCTATTTAATATTCAATACAAGCACTCAGCTTCGCACTAGTTTTTCCCCTTCATTTCGTTACTTAAAAGCGTGAAAACGCGACGCGATGTCAGATTCGCATTTGTCGCGAACTCTCGAATAAAACGTCGCGCGTTCGCGTATTGTCCGGCATCGATCCGGTAAATCGATATCTCTGTTATATCGCGGCTTAGCGAAACCAAGCAGTCGCAAATCAGACACTACGCACGCGCCAGTCTTATAAACGGATTTATCTGCGCCTGCGAAGCTGAGTAAAATTTTATATCTCTCTTCCGCTTTATATTTCGGTTCTTGATCAGAGTTCGCGTGTGTGAGTCGGTATTTTATATATACTTGCATACATACATACATACACACATACACACACATATATATGTATGTATATATACATGTATATATATATATATATATATGTGTGTATACATACATATACATACCGCGAACCGCATAAAACCTTCGCGCTTGATGCTGAGGCATCAATATCAGGAGGGCATATTTTATAGTCAAACACACGTTCCCACCGCGGTACGCTTTACGTATGAATTATTCCCGCCGCTCGTTCTGAGCGCACGCCGAAATCACTCAACTCGGCTACCGTTGCAAAGAACGAATTACATTGCCGCACTTTGTTAACTTTCAGAGCTTGTACCTCAACCATGGCCAATGAGTCACGTCGTTCATCACCCTTCAATAATAACATTTATCCCGATATTAAATGCGTTACAATTTCAATAAATGTTCCTGAAGACATTGTTAAATATTAAAAAATCAAATTTAAACCAAATCGAGATTTGAATAATATTTTGTTATTTTTAACTTCCATGTATGTCGAATTTATTATTTTATTGTTTATTTATTGTTTATTATTTTAATATAAAATATATAAAAAAAACAACCTTAGCTAAACAATTCATTTCTATGGTCGAATTGCTCAATTTCAAAATAAACAGCGTGCATATTAACGTATGCATCTAGTAAATAATGAATTAAATTTGAGTAAACTGTTTAACTTCATTGTTTTAGTAAATTAACGACGATATTGAGTAGAAGCAATAGCAACTGTAGGAGTGATTAAAGATAATCCAAATTGGATATAATTCGATACGAATTTAAACGTGTGTTCCTTTATTCCGATGGAATTAGAAATCTGTGCGTGTAAGATCTTTACTTCTAATCTTAAATGACTTGAATGACTATTGCTAAAATTCCCACTTTGATATAGACGAAATCATAGAAATTTTGACAGTGTAAGCGCGAGTTTACGGATTTATGCATGATTTGTATACCGGTTGAATTCCGTAGCTTCATTATTGTATTAATAGCATGTTTAATTACGTGTAATAATTACGTAATAGTTTACAATTGGCCCGATTGGATTTTGCCTGATATTGCTATCGTGTATTGATTAACCTAACGCCCTCAAAAATCATTTGTTGCTGTAATCGAGCTTTTGCTGACTTTACAGTTGTTACGATTCTTTGACTTCTCCATTTTTCTTTTTTCATCTGGCATAATTAACGAGAGCGCTACTTTTTAGCTTGGCATAGAGAAACGCACGCAAAAGAGTTCCCAAAAGAGGTATAATATCAGTAGTTGCACAAAATATACAGGACTCGTAAAAAAAAAGAGAGGGAAAACTCGTTTATCAGATTATCGAAGTTGAATGCAAGCAATTTGTTTGCGATCTGCAACAATAGAACGAATTCGCGCATCTGGCCAAATTAGATTGCAAGCGGCAAATAGGGACGCGTGCGTAATGTCGATAAAGGCAATTATTTTCATTTTCCGTGCGGATTATTATCTCATTGGGCAATCACGCCTGATAATTAGCTATAACGTACAATCATCCATCGAAAATACAACATTTTTGCGATCAGCGCGATAAATATTTTGCACAATTCAACCGGCACATTTTAACTGGCATTTTAAATACGTTGAAAAGTTAAGCTTAATTAATGTGTCTCGTCTGGCAATTCCTGAAAATTTTCATCAAGAAACTCCTCAAATTGTATAAATGTATATAAATGTCACGGATATTTTGGCAAAGGTAACGCAAGGGATTTAAAGAAAAGATTAAGATTAAGAAAAAGGAATGAAAAATTAAGAGAAAAGATCGTACCAAAAGATTGAAAGATATTTCTCGCAAATGATGTTCTCGATATAATAACGTGCAATATTAATTAAAAGTGTCTATTAACAACACACGCATCATCATTTACCCAATGAAATAATTATTCCGAAAATGACAGACGGTTCGCGTTAATTCATGTTATATAATACACACGTCGCTCATCGTATAGGGCGCAGATGTGCCTACCCATCATCCGCACACAGCGCGACTGAAATTTCATCTCGATATAGTTTACGCTAAGCGAAATGCCGTCATGATAGTTTCTCATCATCCCGCTTGCTATCGCGAACGGAAAGAAGAGAAGAAATAATCGTGGCATCGTGGTTGCTTTCGCATTTCTGATAAAGAAGAGACCTTCACGGCAATTACCATCAGCGAACACGAAAAATATTTTATCTCAATTGAAACTAATGCCTTGGCGTAATTTCGATGCCTATAAAATGTCCGACCATATTTGTACCTAAGTACACTGTATTTCATCTACCTCCGCAAATAAACTTCAACGTCATTAAAGTCGAAGGAAAGTAGACACAACGACGTTCATTAGCCTGACACACTATTTCTCCATTACCGCCCGGCTACAATGAGGTGAATTACGAATAATTTTTCATTTTCGTTTCCCCCCCTCCTCTCCTCCCTCGCCGTCTCGCGAAAGATTCCGCCTGAAGCAAATTGCGTACGAGATCTTCCGAAAAGAATGAGAATTCATACGACGCGCGAGGTTTCCGACGTTCAGAAACGACTCGCGGCTCGCGTACCCGTGTATGAAATATACGTTTCGTCTCTGCCGACCGGCCTGATTACATTTTCGCGAGTATGATACGCGGGGCATAGGTCTGCAAGATTTGAATATCCGCAAGTTCGCGGTAGCCAGCAGTGATATCGATCGCGAGTGAAGGGACCGCGTGGCACGCGATCGAATTCCGTGACGCGCTACGCGCTGTCAAACGGGGAGTCATTCCAGTCCATATTATTCTCGTTGAATATCCGACGATTTCATTAAACTTGTATCACAAATCTCGGATCTGTTTGTTGTGATACGCGCTACGCCGATCGCGAGCCGCAGCCCGCAATAGAGGAAAATAAAAATGAAAAAAAAAAAATCAAAAGACAGTGGCGAGACAATTGAGATACAGCGACCCTGGGCAATATTAGTTTCGCTAAATGGGAAACGGAGCTCATACATTTTTAGAGATTGCGGCGAAAAAGCGAGATTATACGAGATTCAAAGATGAGGGAGCTGTTTGCCGCATCGACTTCCCCGATACGTACGGATAATGCGAGACACAATCTGTTTCAATAAAATTTCAATTCTTCGGAACAAGCCGTCGCGACCGGGGATGTCAGCGGGAACCGCAAATAATTGTACCCTCGGGAATTGCCACTTCGAAACTTCGCCGCTAACAGAATCCTTGTAATAGCCGATGACGGGATGAGTAGGTGTGGGAGACGGAAAGGAGGGTGGGTGGGT
>QKQZ01047850.1:0-12606 GCA_003595255.1 Solenopsis fugax
ATCGAATGGGAGTTATGTAAAGTCCAATAGTCCAGCAACTTTAAACGGCACTCCCGGAAAAAACGCGCGACGCGACGAACCGGTTGCGGTTCGTTTATTTCACAATAATTCGGCGACGATGGACGTTGGCTTCCTCTCATCGATTTGCACACCAAGGAACATCTGTAACAAACCATTAAGATTGGTTAGAGAGACGTTATACACCCTGTATATGTTGCAAATATTACTTACCCAGTTATCCCAAGGTTGTCGCAAGCCTCCTCCTCTTCCTTTCAGATCACCAGGATTCGTTGCACTCACTCACTCGCGAAAATACGGTTACGATCGCGCGCAATTGGGTACTCGAAAAATTGTTCGGGTGCACTGAAAAAAAGAGTTTGTAATAGCTACCAAATGTTGAATAAAATAATGCCAATTAAACATTTGATTAATATTACCAAAAATAATTTTACTTTTCTAAACATTTAGCAAGTATTATCCAATTTAGTAACGTTTACAAAATATTTCGAAAAGTAAAATTGTTTTTTATTATGTTACTCAAATATATAATTATCTAAATTTATTCCACCATAACATTTGATAGCTATTACCAAACTCTTTCTTTCAGTATCCTTTTTTGTCCTGCGCAGGATATTTACACAGCATTAAAATGAAATAAAAATTGTTTTTTGACTCACCGACCCGATGCGCAACGAGCAGAATTACTCAGCCACGAAGCTGCGGTGATACTGTAACACACAAACATAAGATTTAAAAATTAAAACTGCGCTCAAAATAATCAATATTTCAAAAATTAATTCTAAAGTTAATTAATAAAAGCTAATTCTTTCTTAAGAAAAATGTCGATACCTTTCTTTTTCTTTAAAATAGCTATCAGCACGCTATATGTCAAATTTGAGGAAAGAAAAATGTCACTCATGCCGGACGCTTGTCGAACAACGTCGGAAGAGAACGGACAGTATTCCTTACGGCAATCTCGATGATGGCCCTAAGAAGGCGATAAGATCCATCGAAGGTAAGACACGAGGGGAACATGATCGCGAAATGACACAAGTAAGACATCAGATCGATGTGCACGCGTGAGAATATGACAAGGCGTCCTTAAAAGGTGTTCACGTACGGATGCACCTTGATCGATCCGGCCGAATGGTCAATTAACGCACGTCGAATTGCTGTCGGCGGATCTGTTACCGCGCTGATCGTCCCCACGTATCCTATCTGCGAGCTCTCAAAACTCGGAGCACACTTGGCCATCCGCCATGGGTCCAGTTCTTGCCCGTCAAAAAGTTGATGGACATGCGAGGGATCCGTAAAACAAGATCTCGAGGATGAAAAACAGGTAAATCATTATAACTAGATACTTGGACAATAAACGAGAAAATTGAGATCTTTTCCTTTTAAAGGATTATAGCAAAGGAAATAATCCAGAAAAATATTTATAAAATGGAAAGATTGTCTTTGCGTATAACGACAATTCTACTAACAAAATAACAGGGAAGCATAAAATTTAAGCTTCAAGTTCCAGTTATTGCAGTTATGCGTCAAGGTTCGATATGAAGGACGAAGATTGAGCGGGTTGTCTAAACCGACCCTCGAAAAGAGACAGGACGAACAAATGGACAAAACGCGGAGGTTTTGATCGGAGGAGTCTCTCCTTCCGTTAAATTGGCGAGATCGGGAGAAGGAGAAAAAGAATCCGTCACATTTCGAGATACGTAGGCGGACAGCGGCACGTGCCCCACAATAGAGCTCGTTAGCGATTTCGTATGATTTCCTTTTTCGTTTCTTTCTCTCGATGGACGTCCACCTTCCTGTCGTAAATAAGGATCCCTTCCAGCACCAGATGTCCGGTAATTAGCGATCATTAATTACCTGAACGGAGGGATCAGCGTTCGGCTGTTACGAGAGAAGATCCTCGATCTCCTGCCGATATATCGGCTGGACAGTAAAATACTTTAAACGGGATTTTCGTTCTTAGGGCGAATTACATTATAATTGAGCATAAAAGCATATTTCGCGACGATTTGCCGATTTATTAAATAAAATCTAACGCCACCGACAACATTTTATTGTAAATTACGAATTCGAAAATATAGTTTTAAATATGATTTAAAATTTATTTCGCATTTGTTATTATGAGAGTTTTATTTTTGTTTTAGGTTAATATAATAAATATTTAAAAAATGATTTAATTAATTAATTAAATAAGAATATCATCGATAATAACAAGCTAACGATTTTTCGATATCCATTTAATATAAACTCGTATATAATGATATATTCGCACCTTTAGATTTAGCTTTTAATACTAGGTCAGAAAACATAGTTATGTTAGAGAAACATAGCTAATATCCCGTTAGAAAAGAGGGCAAAGAAGGGATACGTTCCGAAAGAAAACGGAGAGACAGCGGGAAACAGACAGATTTTGACCGAGTGGTCACTCGGCTCTAGGGCGTGACCAGAAGTGGTCAAGCATCGAAAGGATCGCTGAAAATCGATTTCAGGCACAATTTGCGTCGAACGCATTGCTCCGCGCCCTTTTGACTGGGAAAACAAATTGGCCCAGAAAGATTCGATTATCCTTTTTCCATTTTTTTCACGTTCTTCGTATGTATTGATATTTAGAGAACTTGATGACTTTTTGGATTTTACAATTCACGTATCTATTATTGCGTTACTTTATTTATTGATTTATTAATAAATTTATTAGTAAATTATAAATTATTCTCATATAATATAAAGTCTCTATCAATACTGTATACTTTTAAACATTCTAATTACCGTAATAAGATGCGCATTCTTCTTCAATCTGATTATATACTAGTTAAAAAAAAACTATTATAATTATTTTTAGTGTCAGAAATTTAATACAATTTTGTAAAAAAATATTATCTGAGTAGATAATTTAACATAGAAAACATGAATACATTGAAAGTGTCGAGATCCTGATGATCGAAATCAAATTTAGATCGCAACCTTTCTTCCGTTGCGTCCCGTGGGAGAAGCGATTCGTTCCAGGCTGCAGGTACAACGAGAGGGCGATCTAGAAACCGAAAATTTCGAGACACCTTTCGCTATCCTTATGGTGTCAAAGTCGGCACCCCGGACGAAGATCAATTTTATAGCCATCTGACTCCGTGTCGAGCGGATTTTTCCATCGCCTCGACAGTCGGCCCACTCGGAAAGATCGTTAATCCTTTCGTGGCAATCGTTGGGTAACAAGAGGATGCGCGGAACCGATTATCAAAATCAGTCTAACTCGTTCGTAGGATCGTACCGCCAAAATGCGCCTCACGGTTTTCTAGCGCCGCCGCAATTCGCCTCTCGAATTTTTTTTCTAGCGCCGCCCTGAATTCCCTTGGAAAAAAAATCATCCTTGAATCACCTTTTTTTAGAGAAAACCACTATGTTTCGTGATATGGCTAATAATTCATTTTTAATTTTACCTATTAACTGATACGTAATAAGTTTTTAATCGAAATTGAATGTTTAATAAATATTTTAATTGATTTAAAAATTATTATAAATTTTGCATAACTGCGTGCACACACATATGCCCTATTCTTTAGAATTATCTTAATATTTATTATTGATAAACATTAACGTAGGTAAACATTTTGTTTGAAAACAAATATGAAAGATACTTAGGAACATTACAAATTGATTAGCAATCTATAATTCTCGTATCAATTTGCTTCGTCATTTAACTTCACGCTTTCCATTAAGGAGAAGCGTGCCGAAAAATAAACGAGTGCTTTGATACGCCGACTGATTAGTCTTGCTAGCTAATTATTAAATTAATCCTCGGGAAAATTCGTTAAGAAGTGATCGAGCATTTTCGCTGGTACATAAAGCGAAGCGATAATATCAAATAAGGTTGAAAATATTCATCAATATGTGCTAATTAACGCGCTTAATCGACATCGCGCGTGTGCAATCAATGCTCGGCGAATAACCGAAGCAAAGAAAAAACAAGGAATTTCCTCGAGCGAGAGCGATCCGATAAATCATAAGTGCCGCCACACTGCCGATCGTTATGATATAATAATCTGAGTTCTCGGTAAGGATGTCCCCGGAGGACGTGCGCGCGTTCAAAGAAACTCGTTGCTCATCCAGAAACTGCACCACGCACGAGATAGCCGGTTTTCGATCGCCGCTTGGCCGAAGGTCAAGCTTGATCATCAAACGCATTCTTTATTCCTATAAAAATCCTACTCTTGAAAATTGTACAACAAAATCTAACTCTCGTAGATTAGGTATTAAATCTCGCAGAATCTAATTTCTTTCTTATTGATTTCATTTATATATATTGTGTGTGTGTTTTAAAAACTTTTATTTCAAAATTCTTTTATTTCGTTTTTGCACGGCACATCGTTCGTAAAAAATACATTTTTTTATTAAGGATTGTAACGTAGCAAGCTACTTAATAATTTTATAGTATTGATCTGGCTGTCCGTTTGTTCGTCCGCAAAATTTTTCAGAAATGGCTAACTTTTTCAAAGTTTGTTTTCGCCAAAAGATATCTAAAGATTTTAGCTTTACCTAGGCAAAATATGAATCATATCATTGACTGTAAAAAAGTCAAAGATCCGGATTAAAAATTTTTTATCGAAGTTTTTCCAATTGCAGAGCGACCCTTGAAAAAAAAATTATTAAGTGTTTCAATAGACTGATTACTATATCAGTAACTGAGGATATTTCATCAGTTAACTGAATAGTAATTATCAGTTACTGATGATTATTATTCAGTTAACTATATATAGTAATCAGTTTATTGAAACACTTTATCAGTTCTTTTTTCAAAGGGGATTTTCGCTGTACTGTTTACCTTTAACATTTGTTGCGAAGAGTTTATTTTATTTTAATCTATTCTCAAGAGCAAATTCGCATTTAATTAGAAATGAAAGGGGCACGTTGTAAGGCGATTCATTTCAATTCGCGGAAGAAAGTCTGCGGAAACATGCGGCGCATCGGTATTATATTAAGAGGTTGGCGTTTCGACGCTTTTCTACACACGTGGCGTAAATGCGAACCCCATAATAGCCTGCACGGGAGTGTGTAACGTCGCGTGGCGATGGAAAGAAGTCGCTCGAGACGATAGAAAAACGACGATGCGAGACGCGAAAAAAAGAGGAGTTTACGCCGCAGACGAGTTCGCGTCACGCAGATCCACCAGAAATTATAGAAATAATATAATGGCACGCGGGGTGCGCGCAAGTGAGAAATAAAAAGTGTAAAAAGGGAGCTAAGGAGAAACTATAATACACTTCATTGTGGAGCGGTTCGCCTAATAAAACGATTTGTTATAATATTCTCTTTCTTCTTTATTTCTCTCCTGGCGATCTCGATTTACCGCCATGTCTAATCAGCGCGACTAGTTGCGTCTCTTCTCTTCCTTACTACAATTACGCCGGCAAAAAGCGAAACGTTGACATACGTTACTAAAATTCAATTCAGCACCCAACCGCTCTTAATACATTAATTAGGTAGACTCATCCTCATCTTATTATTATTTTTTACTGGCTGGCTGGACGTCAGTTGTTTAGGATAAAATAATCAATAGATCACACATGAGGAGTTGTATTAAGGTTTATACTTTAATAAAACCTAAATCACTTCTCGTATAAAAATCGAATGTATGTGTGGAAATTAACGAAATTGAAACTTTCAATTCAAAGAGAGAGGTATAAGCAATATTTGCATCTTAATTATTAAAAAATGTGACATATGGAATAAAAATAAATCTATACAATGTTATACACACACACTTTCCAATTATTCAAAGTAGGGGAGACTACTGTACCTAGGGACAATGTACTATATGTTGTACATGGGAACGCATAAAATGAAACGTTTTGTATAAAAAAACAACTTTGATTTTATTTCAGATTACTATAATCAAATTATAACTATTAGTAATAAAGTTATATATATATAACTTTATTATAATATATTATAATGTATATTATATAAATATAAATTATAAGTAATAAAACTGAACTTTTTAACGTTTCAGTGTTTTAAATCTAGACATTATTTAATAAAAATTGAATAAAGATTTTTAAGTATTTAAAAATTGGAGACAGAAGTAAAACTATTTAATATTTTAAACACTTCTTTTTGCTACAATGTACAACATGTCCCAATGTTCAACAGTTTTTCCTACAAGTGCTCAGATCTAGAAAAATATCCGGTGATTGTGGGCATATTAAAGTCCCGTGTCAGAGACCGATCCATTTTATTCTTGATCTCAGCATCGATAACACTCGGAGGATTCTCTCGCGGTTCTAATCGTCGCGACAAGCCGCGCCACGGACATTGCCATATGCCATTTGCAATATCCTTATATTTACGTCTCGATCGGTATAAATTATTACCTTGGCATCGACGCCCTAGTATTACACGCGGCGTCGACCGCCGTGTCTCTGAATTCGCGTCATTCTCTACACAGCCGCGACTCCCTAAATTATTGCGTTTGCGGACGCCATATTATCGGCACGCGGCACGCGCCCTGTCCGAAATATGACGCACAGATGACCACTATGATGAATAACACCTAGCGGTATTCAAAACGACGGACTTCAAAACCGATTGGCGCACGCCGACGATCACGTCTGCCAGGACAGATTGGCGGAAGGACATCGTCGAGGATTCGTCTCGAGTCGTAGTACCGGTCGGGAACTGGAATCGAGCCAATCCGTCAATTCTATTCCAATATAATTTTAATTGTACAAAACTAATGTTTAGATTATAATAAACTTCACGGAAATCGAGAAGCAAGCTATGATTAAAAATATAGAAAGTAAAGAGAACGACTAATCAGATAGCGACGATGTACATTATGTGTTAAAATTTAACATTTGTTTATTTATTAATATATTATATGCAGTCTGACAGCGTAGCAAGAAATCACATTGAATGCCGAGTTGTTGTCTCTGACAGTCGTTTAATGTCAGACTCCCTATAGTCCTTCCTTGTTACCAACTGATCCTCTTATAATTGCATATCTAAGGTCATCGACTGTTAGGCATGATACTTCGAAGCAGCCTAACGTTCGGCATTGAACGTGTCTATTCTAACTGTAAACGTTGCATTACGTGGCGAATCGATGGTAAATGGATAAAACCTAAACTCTACAGAATAAAAACGCAAAAGAAAAAATAATGCAAAGTCGATGACAAATGAGTGCTGTCCATCTAATCGAACGGTCTTTCAACATTTATCTGACATGCGCGTCTTTGTAGCGGCTCCCTTATAATGAGTAATAGTTTCTGTGTCAAGCTCGCGTATATTGTCGTGCATCAAAATTAATGTTTTCAGACGAGAAAATGTGTTTTAACAAAGATGCGTTCCCATATAAGGATCTCGAACCTCTGGAGAGTCGAGAAATAAACGCAAGTACGAAATAATCGAAGACAAATGTCCATCCAATCGCGAGATCTCTTCGGGATTTCTTCTCACGCTCGCTCGCAATTGCATTTTGCATCTCCGTAATTTTTTCAGAGCGTCGATCCACACGTAGTGAAGTCGTACGCATCATTTCGTGCAGACTTTTCAATAAGTTCGATAGAAATCGAACCGGTCCGTATCTATCGAGGCCGGACTAACCTGTCATTAAATGATTGTTAGGGGGTACTCGTTGTTAACGGGCCCGGCAATTAGGGGGTAGTTAGCCCCGTGCGCGCACCCTCGTTTACGGTGGCCGACCACCGCCGACACTGCTGCAGTCACGCTCTGCCGGTCAGGATGTAACCGATGCAACAGATGACACCAACTTCTCGATTGCGCGCCACGCTATCCTGACTATCATGACGGGCCCGGGCACGAGAGTCCCCATTTATTGCTCCCTGACCGACCGGTCGGCTCGTGCCATGTGGTGATCCCCCTCGTCTACGTAGAAACGATCGCCTCGACGACGACGTGTCATCGGTACGCCTAATTTACGATCGCTCCGCTCTCTTTTGACCTGGCTTACTCTAATAGGCCGAGTGTTTTCTATATTTCAGCCTTGGTCGACGTCAGGTTCACATATAAGCCTTTGAATCCTATATAGCTGAGCTCTAGCTTCAATTAGCGCATGATGGCAACCGTATATATAATTTTCGCTTTTAATAAACTTTGATAATTTTTAGTTATAACATAATCAACTTGTCAACGAATAAATAATAATAAAATAATAAAAAAATAATAAAATTAGGTTCACGAAAGACTTGTTTTCGAATTGTCAATGCGTCAATGTTATCTTGAGTTTCCTTAATCGCGGCGTGAAGGCGTAAAAGTTTCCTAATTCCTGCATTTTGCCAATCGTTACATGTAAGATCGTTAACGAACTGTTAGGTCGAAAATTTACGAGGACAAAGATTCGTTCCGTTTTTTTTCTTCTTTCGGTCGCTGGTTGCGACTATTGTTACGAGAGATTATTACGACGATAGATAGCCTCTTGACTCTATCTCGTTGCTTCCCGACAAGGGCCGAGCGAGCGTTTTGACGAGTAATTTGCAGTCAGTCGCGCCGATCATAAAATACCGCTACCTCGAACAGGCGCCGACAGACGACTTGGGCTAAGCGAAGTGCTATGTTAAGCCACTCAGTGTTACCATAGAACAGCCGCATTTACCTGTCCCCTGTTGTCTCGTAAGAGATGCAAGATCGGAATCGATAATTATCCATGACTGTTCGCAATATACGATTATTGCTTTCTACCCTTCGGCGCTACTCGAACCGTCGTTAAATTTGCGAACAATTGTGATATCAACTTAAAAATTATAATTCGAGGTGAACGTGAGCTGTCATCTTTCCTCTATCTTCTTCTTCAATCATCTATTCCTCCTTTTACCTTCTTCCGTCAGTTTATTCTCATTCATCGGCCTAATCTCTTTCTTTAAAGTTATTCGGCTCGCTTTTACGATACCAAGTTTGTATTTCGCATAAACCGTCCCTGATTGACCGGCGATATCCGACGCTATTCCGTTACGCCCTGGTGCGTGCGAAATGCAGGGTGCGATGCATCATACCGTCGGTGGAAAAGGGGTGGCCGGCCGGCCTCGACCGCGGGGCGTGTCTCTTCTCCTACAATTACACCCCACGTGCCGGTCGTGTGGCTCGCCGTCGTCCGTGCGGTGTCGAACGTCAGGCACGTCCTCCCGTTCGTGTGGCTTTAATACCGCGCGCATAATGCCGTAATGCCGTATTTCGGTGAGTCATGTGCGAGAAATCGCCATTGCGCCACATCGGACGCGACGGAGTGCGACGACGATTCTCTCCTCCTTTTCGTCGGCATTCACCCTGCACTTCTTCGCGGCGACGCACCTTCCTTACCGTTCCTTCGATCGAGCGTGTCGAATGCATTTCGTCCGACGCGGCCGAAGGCTTGACGGATTTCTGGTGACTCGTTAATGTCTTCCGATTGAAATTAATTTCTTCCGTGACGTTGGAGATTCGAGACGCTCATTATCGTCCATTAGAAATATTCAATTTAATCTCAAGTTGAGGTAAAATCTGTTATTTTCTATACGTGCTAATAAAATTCAAAAATAATTAAGGGAGAGGGGGATAAGATGATGACTTTAAGTTTTGTCGATTTTTTTCTAGATAAATGTACCATTAGGAATAATTTTATATTCTGTCATTAAATTGCAAAAATTTGAGCATTGCAAAAATTCGACCATTACAATAATTTTTTAAGTACAAAAACTTGGCATTGCTAGACGTCTAAGTACAACAAGATAAATGTATCATTACTAATAATTTTATATTCTGTCATTGGTTGCGTTCAGCAGAAAAAGCAGCTTTGCAACTATTGCAAGATTCTTTTATACGATTGGTTTTTTTCCCTTAGTTCCTGTTGGATCTAAATGTATAAACCAATAATATTAAAGAATATTGCAACAGTTGCAAAGTTGCTTTTTCTGTTGAACGCAGCCATTGAATTGCAAAAATTGGAGCAACTGTCAAAATTCAATCAACGCGAAGACAGCTACTCTCGCAAACGAAAGAACTAATCAGTATCAACCAATCAGTATCGCGGAAACCGTCAGCAATAAAATCGTTTACACGGCTTTTTTGAGGGAATCTAAAGTCTCTAATGAATTAAGCACCGGTTCGTCATTTGTTATTAATTTAGAAAAATTAACAATTCATTATCTTACCTCCTTTTCCTCTACAAAGCGGCATTCTTTCCCAGTGATTATTTTAAAAATTATCCTCTCTTTATTTTATTAATCATACACTGTTTTATTTGTTAGAAAAAGCAAATGTAAAACAAAATATATAGATGAAATTTAAACTAATAAACTTGTCTTGACATCCCATTTTCATTTAGAATTGTAAAAATTGGATGGTTAAAGAATCCACGTCGTAAAACTTTTCTTTAATTATTCAGTCAATCGAATCGCATCAAATTGTCAGAGGATTTTACTGAGATCTTCACGAACTTCTTCTTTGCGAACATCGGCAGGTTATGGCTATTCGTTCGTTAGAGCGTTTTTCGAGAGAATTTTCTCGGTTAACGTACGCCACGGCAACGTGACTTGACAAAATTACGTAGTCGTTGTTCTACGTTTAGAATTTATCATAGATAACGGGAAGATGATGACCATACGATTATCGTAAGTATCATGCGCCGTCTCTCTTTTTCTTTCTCTCTCTCTCTCTCTCTTTCTCCCTCTTTCTTTCTGCGCATCCGCGATGTTCGCAACCGAGGTATTGTTAGTGCACAATTTACATTCTTACACCCACGCTAATGTCACGTATACAAACATGGATTCGACGCTAATCGTTCGGGCAACGAGTCAACGCCGATCTTCCCTCGCCGCGAAGAGAAAGATCCCTTGATAAGGAAAGTCGACACCATTTATTATGCGAAATTTCCTCATTTCCGTGAAGTAAATTTAAACGGGCATTCGGCTCCGATATAAAGCGCTCGTTTATAAAAAGAATAATTTTATTTGTCGATACCGGTATGTGTATGAGAACTTGGTTAAATGATAATCCTCGGTACTTCAGAATCAAGACGCTAACGGGTATACGAAACGATAATTTAATATTTAATATTTTAATAATAAATTACACATAGGATGAGCAATTAATTAAACCGAGATTGCAGTCCGATGTCCGCCGTAATCTCGATTTGATATTCGCTTCCAGAAGGAAACAATCGCGATTGACGTAATTGTAAACGCGTTAAAGACGACGCATTAAACACAATTACGGCGGACATTGCGTCTTGCCGTCCCTATTATACCTGTCTATAAAAGATAACGATCATAAAAGACCGGCGATAACTAAATAGAAATGCCTAATGGCGCGCTGGCACGGTACTCGAGCACTCGCGCAGGTACCAATACGACGGCCGGCGCAGGTACTCGACCGTACGAGAGCCGATTCCAGGTAACGGTGCTGCCACTTTAGCATATATATGTTTATACGCGTATCTATCGAAATAATAACGACGTTTTATACATATAGCAAAGCATTGTACGGGGAACGTCGCGTCAGGAAGCAGGCAAGAAATTTATTTTGCGGTCGCGGTAATGGCATTCGATTATTTTCAAGTGCAGTCGCATCGATTTCTACTTTCCGATTTTCCTGATTTACATGATCGCGCAAACACAGTCCGGACAGCCGGAAGAATTTAGACATCGTCTTTATCTTAGGAAGAAAGTCTTTCACACAGGAACAACGATCTACCTTCCAATTTTGGCTAAATCAAGCGCAACTATGTCATCTATTTATCAAAATTTATATCAAAAATGCAAAATTTATAATTATATTATTACTATATCAAATTTATAATAATAATTATTATTATTATATCAAAATTTATAACAAAATGCATCCTGCACAGAAAAAAATGACTATCAAATCAACAATTCATTGTTTCATATATAAGCAAGAAAATAAAATCTTCTTTGAAGAATTTGATAATCTTGATTAGACATAATTTGCTTACATAAGAAACAAAATTTCTTTATGTTAGCAAATTATGTCTGAGATTATAAATACTTCCAAGGAGATTTTATATTCTTGCTTATATATGAAACAATGAATTGTTGATTCGATATTAATTTTCCTTCTGTGTGATATAACACGAAAACGACCTCTTAATTTTCTTTCTCAATTATTTTTTTCGCATTCAGAATATTCCGTATAAAATGTAGTTTCCCGTGGCGAAGGTATACCTCAGTATAGCGCTTCGTAAATTGTCCGATTTATGGCACTTCGAACTTTATGATGCAGCTGATATAACAGCAAAATCATGTAGACTGGTAATTACAGCCCCATCTGCTTCCGTTATAATGTAAACAGTTCCTAATATTACTAATACATTTTGGCAAGATATTAGAGTGAATACTCTCAAAGAAAATGGGAAATAATAAAAAATTAATATCTGAAATTTTCATATAAAAATAATAAAATAAAAGGTTCACTTTCCTATTCATTTCTATCGACAAACATTTAAAATTGAATATCGCAGCATTAAATAATGTTATGTTATGTTAAATAAAAATTAGAATATTTAACGGCTAATCTTTCTCTAAAGATTATTTAAACAAATATTAATTGGCAAGGACTCTCGTATTTAAAAACAACAAACAATAAACGAAT
>QKQZ01047856.1:0-15845 GCA_003595255.1 Solenopsis fugax
TTCTCGGGCGGCGCGGCCGCGAGGAAGCCGCCGCGCCGGAACGGCGTGGAAGGCGCGTTTTATGGCGAATAAAATCGAAGCGATTTCCGATTTTATTTCCGTCGTATATATAGAAACAATGATCGGGCTACGCGCGCACCGCGACCCTCTTTATCGCTCGAATTCTGCGCCGTGAGAATATAACATGTACTCGAGGTGTATAACGAATATTTTACGGGCGGAACTAATTAATCGGGCGTTAATCTCTCGATGCCGGGTTTATAAACTCGCGATCTCCGGTATCGCCGGAGTAAAAGTGCTCGGCGTTGAATGCACCTGAGCACGCACGCGGCGGGAGAGTAACCGCGGATTTTTTATCAATTAGCGCGATAGCGGAGAACGCCGGCTTCCGCAATTGCCAGGGTATCGCGATGGGGGTTATAGCAGCCGCGGAAAAGTTAGCGGAGCATTAATTGTCGTTTACCTACGCCTCGCATTAGTGTCCTTCGATAACCGCATCGCGCGACTATTGAAAATACTCGCTTCCACGATCCCTATAAGCGGATACGCAAAACGGAAGATCGTAGTATCCGCCGCACAGACCTTCGTCTCGATATAAACCTCGTCGTAATTTCGATTGATAAATAACTCACGAGTACTAAAAATTTACCGAGAAAAACTGTTATTAATTATATAATTGCATTTTCTTTCACTATTGATTTTATTTTTAAGAAACTTTTATTTTGTCCTATTCACTCCGATGCAATCACATATACTTTATCTATCACGTTAGCTTTTTAAAAACTGAATATGATTGTAAGACGAATAGTGAATACCCCGGTGCGTTAATTATTGCGTATATTTCACATTAATTTTAAACGGTTTCTAAACAGTTTCTCAATATTATTGTACAATATTTGATATTGTACAACCTAATCTGGAGGCTATACTGAAAGTTTATATATATTGTGCAATTTGTGCTAATTACAATTTTCTATACAAGAAAATCAACATCCTTAGGAGTTTTCCCCCGTTAATCTGCATATCTCGTCAAAAATTCGTAAAATGGGGTAAAAATGAAAAATGCAATTATCTTCCACAAAAATTAAGACAGCGAGTTTCTTCTAGGCTTATTTTAAAGGTCAACATAAGAACTATTTATAAAAAAGTCGTTATTTAATTTCAAATTGACCAAATTCAATATGAATAAAATGTAAAATTTTCTTGGATTTGAATGAAAACTCATCCATTTTTTAGAGTTTATTATAAGTTTGTAATCAAACTTTCAAAATTCAATATGGCGGATAAAAATACTAAATTTTGTTGATATTGAATGTATACATCCTATAGAATTTTTAACTAGAATAGATCTTTGTATTTTTCTATATTATATTTTAAATGCGATATATAATATATATTATGTCACAAAAATGAATTTGTTCTTACAGCAGAAAAATATATAGGTTTAGCAAACTGATATTTAGCAAATATCAACTAGTACTCTCAACTCTAATCTCTTTGCTGTCCACATGATAATTAGATCTTGTTATAGTATTAAAGGCTTGGGAAAAAAGCTGTTTTTTTTTTTCAAATTTTCCGCGGATTTTTTCGGTTTTTTCTCAAGGGTAGAAAAATTCATCGGAAAAATTCAAAAAGTGTTGTACTATGGTGGTGCCTCATCAGTATCAAAGCTACCTGTTTTACGATATGATTTTTTAACTCTAGCTCGCCACACTTATTTTCGAGTCCATAGTTTGCCATACTTCTATTCGTGAGACAGTTCGATTTTTCGTCTTGTCACTTTCATTCTAATTAATATTTTAAAGCTTGTATTGTAAACATTAAAAAATACATAGTCTAAATACCATGCTCATAAGATAACAGCAGGTCGAGAGAATTATGATTTAAAATAATTAAATTTTTAACAATATACAGGAAGAAGTAAACTATAAAACGAGATTACACTTCAAGCACCGGATCAAGGTATGGCGAACTAGAGTTAAAAATCTGTGTTAATGAGAAATGAATAGAAAACGGTTCTTATAAAGTTAAACTAATGTTAGTTTCTGTCTTTAAGTTTCTGTCCTTAAATTTTTTTCTTTTTATTTATGATAATGTGAATACGAAGGAATTAGCAAATCACAAAAATAAATAAAAACAGAATTAATGTATTTTTTAAATAAAATAAAACTCTTGATAATTGCTAGTATTCAAAATTCTTCACAAAATGATTAACATAAATATTAACTTAAATTAGTCTTTAAAGTAGTTGTTAGAATTACATTCAGAACAGTTTGTTTAATAATGAATCATTTATTAAACCTCAAGTGATGTAATATTCCAAATATAAACATAAAAATTAGCTCAATATTAATTCCAGCGCTTATACAAGGTATCATACTTTAATAATATTGTAAAATTAGGTAGCATGTCATTTACATAACAAAAACAGCAATTTTTCGCAAAAAAGCAATTTTTCAGAAAAAAACCGGAATTTTTCTGGTTTTTTCCAGCGATTTGAAAAAAGCGGGTTTTTTTAAACTATAGATCTTGTTATAGCAGCATAAAATCTGTTATGCTAGCAAATTATTTTTCTCCATGTTACAATTAGATAATTATACGTATAATATATATGTCCAATTATCTAATTATAATACGTCTAAATATCTAATTGAAAGATATTTTGGTCCGCCATTTAAAATTTTGAAATTTTGATTACAGATTCATAATCAGCGACCCTAAAAAGTCGCCTTCTAGGCAGAATTAATCAGATGCTAATTATTCCTAGAAAAAGGTCAAGCGCGAAATTAAAATTTAATACTTTGATTCTGAGAAATTTAATGCTCTGATTCAACTTAAGCAGATCTAATTTATTCGATTATCTTATCTTGAGATATTTGCTTACACTCGTTGAAATACTGTACGTGGAAGAGATCGCCGCGGTCGCGATATCTTCTCAGTGGCGTCGCGTGTTATTTATAAAGCAACCTGTTTTGTCGGGTGTGCAACGAACACGCGGACGCGTCGCAAGGAATATAATTTTCCGCATTTTCCGCGCGTTTTCTCGAGTGCCGAGCGGATTCGCGGCGACGACGCGTCGCGTCGTCGCCATCGGCGAAACGCCCTAATGATGCGCTCTGCATGCGCGTGTGCATTCGTCGTCGTCTCGATCCTGCACACGGTGTGTAATATCGTCGAAGTGTCGAACCATGTCGAAGAGCACATTGCTAGCGCTAAGAGAATCCTTCCCGTTAGTTAACTCGCGCGCCCACTTGAGAAATGTTTACTCCCGAAGGAGATTCGCGATAGCGAAACCACGGGTATGAAATTGATAACGTTCATCAATTGCTTGACTGAAGATCTCGATCCACGCTCATTTCCGAAATAAGAAAGGAAACGTTATCGATTCATATAACAACAAATTATGAAAAATATACATTGTATACACTCTGTAGAATTTTTAGCTGGAATAGATCTTTGTATTTTCCTATTATATTTTAAATGCGACATATAATATGTATTATATGTCACAAAAATGAATTTGTTCTTACAGCAGAATAATTTGTAGGTTTAACAAACTTATATTTAGCAGATATCAACTAGTACTCTCAACTAGCTTCTTTGCTGTCCACATGATAATTAATAGAGCTTGTTACAGCAGCATAAAATCTGCTATGCTAGCAAATTACTTTTCTTCGTATTATAATTAGATAATTATACATATAATATATATAATTGAACATATAATATATTTGTACAATTATCTAATTATAATATGTCTACATATCTAATTGAAAAATAATTTGCTAGCACAGCAGATTTTATGCTACTGTAACAAAATCTATTAATTATTATGTGAGCAGCAAAGAGATTAGATAACATGTTAATATTTGCTGGATATAAGTTTACTAAGCTTATTCTGTAACAACTAAATTATTCTGTACGAACAAATTTATTTTTTAAGGAGCAGAGAGAGACGGAAGAGCAATAGTATTTTTGCTATAATAGCAAAAGTATTTGCTAATAATAAAAATATATTATTTTATTTTAACAGCCAGTTAACCGAAAAATAAATTCAGCATTTTTTTCTATTTTAGCAACAAAATAGATTTTGCTCTACTAACAAATAATTTCTCAAATTAGTTATAACAAAATTTTGCTGCTACTACAACAAATATACAATAGGAAAGACTATTTTGCTACAATAGCAAAATTATTTTTCTTCGTTACAGTACCGGCCAAAATTATATCACCTTTCGATTTTTTGTGCATAACTTTTATCGAAGTGTATTGAATGCACTCAAAATTTTATAGTAAACACTTGATGGAAGGTACACAAAGTGTAATGAGTACATAAGTTGTACATAAGGTGTAATGAGATTTTACAATATATGCTATGATCTTTGAATTTTTTGTTAATTTTTTTCATAGTCGCACTTTTGTGTTTTCTTTGTTTTTCGTGTTGCAATCATTGTTTTTACCATCATAACCTAGTTTTAGCAGTTAGATTTAATATTCCACATTATTTAGACTTGTTATAATGACTCAAAATTTATGATTAAAATTTAACATATTTTGGAAATTTCAAATAAAATTAATTTTTTACAAGTTGCTGTTTTCATTATTTGATAAAAAGTTATTATTTACGTAAGTTATACTTATCATCAAAATATTATGATTTAATAGAGATTCGTGCCCTTTAAAACAAGTTATGCTAAAAACAAAAATTGAAAGGTGATATAATTTTGATCGGTACTATATATAAAATATTCTTGATAAAATATTCTTGTAATCAATAAAACTATATCTTTTTTATTTAAAATCACACATTATTCTGCTTTTTAATTGTTGTTCATATTTCTGTATTTTGTTAAAAAAAAAAGATGGCAGATGAAAAACAAGATACTATTAAAAAATGATTGATTGTTTTGTTGAAACTGTACGTATCTCACTACTCTGAAAAAACGGATCGCTGCCTATGGCAGACAATAAACACTCAAGGACGTTACTACTCGCTTGCCAAAAGGCAGGATAGGCGATTTATAGCTATCGTCAGCAGCAGCGGAGGAAAAGGCTCGGGGAGACGTGCGTGCGCGAGCGCGCGCGGAGGACGTTCGATTCGAGGCCGAGATTGCTGCAGCGGAGCCTTGAGGCGCGATCGTAACTCATAATTGATGAGCGGCACGTCGAGGATCCAGATCTCCGCGGATCGGCATTGCCCAGAAAAAGTCGCCCGAGTCGGCACTGAGAATAGCACGCGTGCCCCCTTGCCCATGATGACTTTATAATGTCGTATCGAGGGGGCCCCGGCCGCGGGCAATTATTATCCGTTTCGGTCTGCACTTTTCCGCATCGGCATCGCGGCCGACAACGCTCGCGGCGCGGCGGCCTTAATTACAAGGATACCCCGAGACGCGCGGCGAAGGAGACCCCGCGCGAATTCCCGGGCGTACATTGTCGTTGCATCGCAAGGGATTACGTTGCAAATCCGCATCGATTCATACTCCATCCCGGAGAGAGAAAGAGGGAGAGTGAAAGAGAGACTCGCCGTCAGTCGTAAACACGGTTGTATTATTGCAGTCGTAAAGAGGATACGATCGAGAGCGTAAGTTTCATCGTTTCTCGCCGCTCGTAATTTTCAAGATTCCCGATGAATCGCTATAAAACAAAATCTTATCGCTCTATCGCCGCGAATCGTCTCTTTCTTTCGCTCTCTCTCGTCATCGCGAAATCGAAAGTTGACAAATACCCTGTGGAAAAATACTGACACTTTGCGTGGCTTTTCCTCGATTACGTGTATGTGCGTACAAATACTTGTTATTTTGAATTTGTTCTCCGATTCTTTAACAATACTTCAACGGGGAATTCTGTCAATCATTTCTCAATTTCTTTCATCGTGGACGCGTTGAGGGATTCTTCGACGAACACCTGGATTTTCATCGCCGACAAAACTATCGGGGTATATCTAAGAGTCATATGTATGTAATGTACATGTGGAGGAAGATAATATTATGAATCGCGTTTCTTTCTCTCGTGCGGAGCACGTGGGTGTATCTGCAGGGTTGCATAATCGCCAGCGGGCTTGTCTCGCGCTACTACGTTATCTTTTCGATTGAACGAACTATTGGACTTTTTAATGTGGCCTGTTTTTCACAAAACTATCGCAACGTAGATTCAAACTTTTTTTCAATCACGCCAGCTGTATTATCGTGTCAACCACACTGAAAAAAAATAATAACTATGAAATGTTGAGAGAAATAATGTCAAATATTTGATTAATCAAAAATAATTTTACTTTTACAAATATTTAGTAAGTATAATCATCAAAAATATTTACAAAATATTTAGAAAAAAATTAGTTTTGATTATATTAACCAAATATTTAAATTAGCATTACTCAATTTGGTCGCTACTATCAAACTTTTTCAGTGTACACGCAAGTTTTACTGATATGCATTAATAATGCAATGAGAAAAAAAGTCGAGATATTGAAAAGCAAATGTTACTTGTGATATTTTCTTCGATATTTACTAGTGAACAAATTTGATTGTGATGTCAAAATATACATTAATTTCTATGAAATATATCTCATTTTTATAAAATATATTTTATTTTTCTTATTAATTGATTTATTTGCTAGAAATAAAATTTTATTATGTTGTATTTAAATAAGATTTATTTCAATAAGTTCATATCCCACAAATAAATTTTTAAGTATTTTTTTCTCAGTGTGTTTATAGTATTTACATCTAGTTTGAGTTATTTTTAATTATTTCTATAGGTCAACATTGTTCTTAATATATTATTCAATTAAAATAATTTTACTCGAGAAATGTTAAATTTGTCTCAAATTTTATTTATTATTTACGAGATACGTACGCGATAATACGAACATTGTTTACTTTGAAATTATTAAGCAATTTAACTACAGAAATGAATTATTGAGAGATCAGACAAAGTCGTTCTTTCAATTATAGTTTTATGTTAAAATAATAAATTTTGATACACATGAAAGTTAAAAGTAACAAAATATTATTTAGTTCAAGGAATTAGTTTAAATTTGATTTTAATTAGTTCAATTAGATTCTTTAATATTTAACAGAAATAGAGAAAAAATATTCTTTGTTGATTGGTAATAAACAAATGTAGAAATTTTTATTAAACGATAATCTCATCGTTCTCGTCAGTATTCTATCGATCTAGGTGTCAATATTCTATCGATCAAATTGTACGAGAAAGTGCAGTGAAACGTTAAATTGTCGGAAGCCATGTGGAAAGTCTTACTATCAGCATTGTCGCACGCAACGCAAGAGGCACACAGCTTTAGCCTTTCAAACAACTCTGTCTTAGAAATGCATCGGTAGAAATCGATAACGACGACAAACCGGTTAACGATCCGATCGGAAGCTCATTTGTTTTGCATTACGCCGCACGCAATTTGTTCTCGTCTAAAAATAATCACAACTCGTAACTTACGATATAGAACTTTCATTACGCGCGCGTGCACGTTAACGTTATACTCTGTCATGCGAAATTCACAGGGATGGGTAAGTTAATATATTTTTTAAATTAAATTAAATTAAAGTTGATGGCTTGAAAAAATTAATTTAGTTACGTTAAACATTATAATAACAAAAAACAAACTAGCTGATAGTTATACGTTAAAATTAATTTAAATTAAAAATTAATTTTTAAAACTATTCACATTAAATTAAAAACTCGTAATTTTTTTAAGTTAGATCATTAAAACAATTATATGTATTATCAAACAAATTTTTAATATTTTATTTGTAAATTTCAATATATGAAATAACAAAGAAATAATGTTTTTTGTGTAGAAATGTATTTTTTCTTTTCATTTTTTTACATAAATAAATTTATATTAGGAAAAAAGTTATATATTAAATAAACTAAATTACACTACCCAACCTTGGAAATTCACAGTATGTTATATGAAAAATAGTAATTTCAAAATTTGGAATCGTAACGCGTCGCCATTCGAAAGAAGGATTGTATATAAAATATGTGATAAATTATCGAATTTTTCAATTCGCAATTTACTCATTGTCAATCTCGAAAAAGTCTACAGCTCCCTTTTCAGATTCGTGCGACTTAGAGCAACAATTGTTGCACACAATTGAAATAAGATATAACGTTTAAACAAACGTATTAAATAAACTTCTATTAAAATCATTTATATGCGACTTACCGACCATGCGTCTGCGTCTGTTGTCGTTTCTCTCTCCACAACAGATAGAAAGATGACAGGAAATTTCCGTGCGATTCCAGCAAGCCAGGATGACTCTGTGTGGCGGATTCTTTATCAGGTTTAACAGCATCGATGCAACACTCGAAGCGCAAAAATCCGTCACTGTATCCATCGGCGACTATAAGCACTCGCGACATCCAAACTTTTGTATTCACTGACGCGGATCTCGTGCGGATTTGCACGGCCAACAGGTTATCGTACCGTCCGCGATCCGTGCACCCGAACGTTTCGACAAGTTTCGAACTACACAAGCTTGAGAGGACGAGGAAGGACACCGGTGTACTCACAGAACGTTCTCGAATGCCGATCACGATCGCGGAGTGCGTCGGTTGTTTCGAATATGCGCGAGATCCGGAAATCACACTTCACAATACACTGCCACGATCGAAGGACGAGGAAGGATACCGGCGCCGTGCGTAACATCCATATTGCACGGTGCCCCAGTGGGAACTACTTCCCCCTCCTCCGCACGCCGCGGCGCCTCCGGCATTGCTCGCGAAGCGAGCCTCTACTCAGTCGCGAAGGGCTTCCGTTGCTTCGAATATGCGCAAGATTCGGAAATCATAACACACTTTCCACGCGCACGCGTGGCTAAAGATATACGCATACGATCGATGACACGATCGAAGGATGTAGAAGGATACCGACGCCGCGAGTATGCGCGTAACGTCCATACCGTAAGGTGCTCCAGTGGGAACTACTTCCCCCTCCTCCACGCCACGCTTCCCAAAATTACTACGCGCGCAACGGGCATTAGTGTAAACACGCGATTAGTCAAAACAATAGGGTGACCCGTAAACACCCAGGAAAAATTCCTCGCGATAGAAGGGAGATGCAACGATTTCTGCGTATTAGATCTATGTATCCGTACATAGATAAATGTACCTACATAAAATAAACCCTGCATGCCATAGATTTCCTAGCACTTTGAGTAGGCTTGGCACCATTAAAACATTATGGGGTCTATCTATTTTTCGCGTAGACGGTTGCACGACGATCTTTTGATAGTAATGATCAAGAAAGTGAGTAGTAACTAGTTAAAAAATTAATAACCTTTAACTTAACTTACTTAATTTTAAATGATTTAATTTTTAACATTATCTGGTTATTTTTGAAATACATAAACTTTAATTTATTAACTTATTAAGTTAAAAATTTATGTGTAAAAGAAAAAAATTATAAAAGAAAAAATAAATTGCCACATAAAAAACAATATTTCTTTGTTATTTCGTACACACAGAAAAATGTAATTCTTCTGTCGAGAAAAACGATTATTCAATTTTTAGTTTTCTTCTTTTAAATAATGGTTATCTTTGCAAAGAATATTTTCTTAAAAGTGATATTTAAAATACACTTACCATTTACTTGAAACAAGAAATATTTACTTAAACTAAACTTCTGTGTATACATAGAAAAATATATATTTTAATAAGTAAATATTACTTATTTAAAATATTTCATATATCCGCAAAGTTATCATAAGTTCATCATAAGCATCAAATTTATTCAAAATATATTGTGAATCTTAGTAATTTATTATTTCAATCAAGAATATTAAATTAAAACTAAAATTCAATTTATTTATTATTCTGATTTTTTTCGATTTCAATTTTATAATATTCTTCGAAAAAATATACATTCCTTTTTTTAGTATATAATGATGATTTTTTTTTAAATTTGTGACAAGTATATTTTAAGATACTTATCAAGAATATCTTTTATATTGACTTATCTGTTAAACTTAATCTGAAAACTTCTGTTATATTGACTTGATCAAACAAATATTTTTTGTTAAAGATAATCATTACTTATCAGAAGAAAAAATGTAAATTGAATAAATGCTTTCCTTAGCAATGGAATTGATATTTTTCTGTGCATATAAATTTAATTTACAAATAAAATATTAAATTTGTTTGACGATCCATATTATAGTTTTGAGTAATCTAACTTAAAAACTTACGAATTTCTAATTTAATATGAATAAGCTTTTCAAAACTAATTTTTAATTTAAATTAATTTAATCTTAACGTAATTTTTACTTAAGTTAGCTTTTTCGTGTAATTTTTAACATAACTAAATTTTATAAGCTATTAACTTTAATTTAATTTAGTAAAAAAAAAATTATTAGTTTATCCATCTCTGTAGAAAACTAAAGTAACGATAAAAGTAACAACTAAATTTGTTATCGTTACTGTAAAAATGTCACGACGTTATTACAGACAGAAAAAAAACGATCATTGTCGAATAAAAAAATAACGAAAATGATAATAACGCGTTATTTCCCAATCCTGATCTATCTGTTATGGATTCAATAGGAATATCAAATACGCAGGAATCGTTCCATCTGTCGTCTACGCTGCGTTCATCGCGAGGGTTTTTCCCATAACGGGTTGGCCCCGGCGGCCTCCGGCTATCGTTTAGACCAATCGCGTGCTTCCTCTATTGTGCGTAGTAATTTCGGCAAGCGCTAAGAGCCGGACGAAGTGGGACTACTTTCGTAGTTCTCAGTGGGAGCCACGTAGTCGTTGTGGCTGGGACATCGTGCTACACCGTGCGATGCGAGTATCAGTGAACACAACGCAATATAATGTCCATCTTCGATCGTTTCATCAATCGTACGCGTACATTTTTGGCTGCGCGCGTGTGTGTATGTATCGTGGCGGTGCATTGTGAAAAGTGCAGATCTCAATCGTCGTACATTCCTTTCCGGATCTCGCGCAGCAACGAAGGCAGGCGCTCCGCGAGCGAGGCCAGCGTACGGGACATTTTTGTGAGTATATCGAAGCATCTCGTCCTCTTTTAAGCTCGTGTATTAACACGCAAATCTGATACGGTCTTAATGGCTTATGCGAAGTTCCCGCGCTCGTTGTATGCGAGTCTCGCCGTGTCGTTTACCCGAGAAATCGCGCGTGGCGTCAAATTTTGTCGCGAGCGCAACGCATCCGCCATGTTCGCCGTCGGTATCCATTTCGCTATTGCGTAATAATTTCGATAATTTCTTCTTACATCATGGGTGCGGCGACACTGCTTACCGGGTAAGCAGAG
This sequence comes from Solenopsis fugax, assembly GCA_003595255.1. Lineage (NCBI taxonomy): Eukaryota > Metazoa > Arthropoda > Insecta > Hymenoptera > Formicidae > Solenopsis > Solenopsis fugax. Next base: position 11,294 of record QKQZ01047856.1, read on the forward strand.
TGGGGGTAGTTCCATCAGGACCCTGCAGGTGACGCTTTGATACGATATCGTGAACAAACAAGCGAGTTTGGCCGATTTGGCGAGCGATAACAATAGGCCTGTTTTTGTCTTTTTCTAACGTGAAGAGAAAGATTAACTGCGAACTAGCCAGTTCAGTTAAAAAGAAGCTCAATATATTCGGTAAGAATCGTACGAAACTCGGCACGTGATCTCGCAAGAGAGGCTCGACATCTTCCCTTTTCTTTCCTCGCTCTCCCTCTTCTCTCTCTCTCTCTCCCCCCCCTTCCCCCCTCTCCCTCTCTCCGCCTTTTCTCTGCGTGCTTCTTTCACACATTTGGTACTCGGACGTCTCGGACTCAATTCGAGACTGAAATACAGGACCTCACAAAGAAGAAGAAGTGCTTCTTTCTTTCGCCGTACTCGGTCTGCCGTAAGATGGATAGGTAAACTAGGAAGTCCGGATACGCGCACGCGAATATGTTATTATATTTATATGCGTGCCCGATGTGTTGCGCAATCGTGTATGCTGCGTGAACCGCGTGTCTCGTGTCGTGCCTACGGTAGTGGCGTATGTGCGATTCAACGAGGACGCACGCAGCGCGTACGTAGAAACTATGAAGGGAAAGTTTACGATCTTGTTTTTCCCGATGCCGTTGCGCACGATAACGAACGCGTGTAAGAACGCTCGGGAACGTCCTTGACGAACATGCATTTCATTTCGTAACTCTCCAAGGCGCTTTGCGTACTCGTCATCGAGATGCCCACTCCCGAAAACGAGATTAAATTCAGACGGTACTTAAACGAGTTTTCTGCTAACTAGTGTTTTCTTCTGTGTGTGTGGTTTGAATTTGTTACATTTTGGGAAAGAAGGAAGCGCTATTACAACACTACCTTTCGAATTTTTCTATTCACCGGTATAGAATTCGATGGAAAGTACTTCGCGGAAGCTTCCTTTGCGGTATATAATGAGCTTATCAGATTAATGGTAGCACATCGCGAATAATATATGGCCCTGAGAACTCGGCGAGGAAAGTATTATTCGTGATGTGTATCTGTAGCATCAATAGAAATGCATATTGAGGTAATAAAAGTGATGAAATGATATGTTGAAATTGTATAAGAAATTATTGAAATGTTATGCATAAAATTATTATAATAAAATGCGCATAATTTTTAAAGAGAAAATTTTATCGTTCTGAAATTCCATCAAAATAATTGTACTTGATGTTTTATTTAACGAGGAAATTTCGCGTGAAGTTACATCGTTAAATTATTATCTGTTTACTGTCATCTTTGTTTATCCATTATATACGTATAAAATAAATCTGTAAAGTTTTTCGTGATGTAAAAATAATTTTTGCTTCTTGAGTTTGAAAGAAAGATGAGAACATTAAAATTCAATTGAATTCTAGTTTTCAAACACATTGCGATATCAAATTATTAAATGTCTTACTTTTATTATAATCTATTAATCATAAAAATTATTACCTGGTGATTTTTTTGAACGACAATGCAACGCAAGTTTTTTCTGATTTGAAATAAATGTAAACTAATTTAAGGGGAGGTCACCAGAATCCGAGAAAAAATTAATTTTTTTTGCATTTTTATAATGCTTAAAAGAGTTATAACATTTACAAAATATGTCCCTAAAATATTATGTTGAAATTCGCAACGGAAATATGTGATGGAATAGATGATCAAGTGTATTCTTACAGAAAGCAGTTTTTACAGGCTGGCAGAGGAGATCGGCGACCGGATATCTATAAATATTTCGTGGTCCCCTCTACTAGTTGTACTACTAATTCTACTTTCTTCAGGCTGGCAAAGGAAACTGTCGCGCTACTTGAAAATATTCCTCTCTGCTAGTCTGTAGGGACTACTTTGTAAAGCCTTGTGTTCACGATGCGAGAAACCGATCCGAGATCTCAGATAGAGAGAGAACTGGCTAATCGCATTTGAACAATTCGGCTAACTGATTAATGCGATTGGTCAGTTCTCCATCTGTGGATCTCGGACCGGTTTTTTACGGACCCTACAGACTGGCAGACGGAAATATTTTCCACGGAATATTTTCAGGTAACGCGCGGCAGTCTGAAGAAACTGCTTTGTGTAAGAATGTTTTTTCAGAATCGGTATTCTTTTTGTCTATGTGCTTGTGTGTCTTTTGTTGCCCTAACAGCACACTTCATTCCTGGGATGTCCCCGGGGACGTCTCCGGGATGAAATGTGTTGTTAGGGTGCCCATACGTATATATTATGAAAATATATAACGAATTCTACGCTTTGTAAGGAGATCTGTGAAGTTGGCACGATATTCTGTTAATATAAAAAAAATACATAGAGTTCCAGTAGCACTTTTCATAGTTCCGGAGTTCTTTATAAAAATAACGAAAAGTTCTGCATTTTTTACCCTAAAAAAACAAAAATGAAAAAATATGCTAACTTCGCGAATCTAGCACGACACCTTCTCCTCTAAAGTACAAGAAAACATTAAATATTACATTTGACAAGAGTTCCAATTAGTACTATCAGAGTTCTATCGCTGATTGCAATTTAAAAAAAAAATTCACACGATTAACATTTTTTTTACAATAAAATATTGAACGTATCGCGACACTTGGACTAAAAGTGCCGTGCTGCCTATTTATAGGCCGTGCTGTCTATTTATGGCAATTCCAGCGACAGTTCTCGCCAGTTCTGGCAGAGTTCTATGCTGTACAATCACTTTCGAAAATAGTTCTGGCGATTGCAATTTTTTAAATAATTTTTTAATAAATGAACCAGTACGACACATGGACGAAAAGTGTCGTGCTGGATCATTTATTAAAAAAATTATTTAAAAAATTGCAATCGCCAGAATTATTTTCAAAAATGATTGTACAACATAGAACTCTGCCAGAACTGGCGAGAACTGTCGCTGGAATTGCGATAAATAGACAGCACGGCACTTTTTGTCAATATTTTATTGTAAAAAAAATGTTAATTGTGTGAATTTTTTTTTAATTGCAATCAGCGATAGAACTCTGATAGTACTAATTGAAACTCTTGTCAAATGTATTAATATTTAATGTTTTCTTGTACTTTAGAGGACGAGGTGTCGTACTAGATTCGCGAAGTTAGCACATTTTTTCATTTTTGTTTTTTTAGGGTAAAAAATGCAGAACTCTTCGTTATTTTTATAAAGATTATTTTTTTTTATATTAACAGAATGTTGTGTCAACTTCATAGATCCCTTTGTAGGAGGATTGCCAAAAGACTTTTTATAACGACCGTCTTTGAGAAATAATCTTTCGGCAACCCTCAAGGCGTACAGTTCGTAGCAAATTTTGAACATCTAAGAAATATTTACTTAGTTTTTTTTAAATTTAAAAACGGATCGAAAAGGCGAGAAACAATCTACTCCGAGACCAACGGTATTTTATATAATAAATTCAAAAAAAGAAACTCAAAAAAAGAAACGTTTAATTTTAAGATATTAAAATGTTTTATTTCTGCCCCCGTTTTTTAAATACTAAAAATGTTTTTGTTTTAAACGATGTATAGATTTAAAACACTAAAACTGAAATCTTTAACAGGCTTTAAATATTTTAGTGTTTTAAATCTAAACACCGTTTAAAACTAAAACATTTTTAAGTATTTCGAAAATGCACTGAGAAAAAATTCATTTGAATACTTGTAATGACATATTTTATTAAATGTAAGTAAATATCTATTCAATAAAAAAATAATTAAATTATATTAGTGATTTTTATATTAAATAAATATTTATTTACATTTAATAAATTATGTCATTGCAAGTGTTAAGGAACGTAACATTATATTCAATTCTCGCGTCACGCGCTTCACACGTGAAGCTGTGTGCTTAGATTTAGGGTGCGTTCCACTTGGCGCTCACAACGCTCGCAACGCTCCTTGTGCCGTTCCACTTGGCGCTCACAACGTTCACCGAGTGCCATAACGGCTAACTTCAGGCGATTGAAATGAACGCTCACAACGCTCGCACTGGAGAGGTGGGTCGGCGTGAGCGTTGAAGGCGTATAACGTCACATTGCGTCACATGCTATCATTTTGTTCCGAATGTTCCGTCGTTTCTGGTCGTTTTGTGATTTTTACAGTCTTTCTTTCACTTGCTTACGGAAAATGGAAATAGTGACACTTTACAATCCGGAAACTGATAAGATATACGAGATATTATTATCTGCTGAGGATGCACGGCGTGCTGCTACAGGTAATAAAGATTAATTATATTGGCGTGGGTCAGTACCACATAACCTTACATAGCAAAATATTAAATTATAATTAGAGTATTATTCTGAGTGATTAATATAATTTTGAGATAATATTTTTATTACAGATCATCATACGAAGAAGAAGCATATAATCTATTAACTGAACGTGTACAGCAGACATCATGTATGCTTCCACAAAGATTTTTTAAAAACAATCTTTGTGGAAGCATACATGATGTCTGCTGTACTCACTACTTCGTCACTACTTTGATGAATGCTGCAAGCAAAGACCGTCATGAGGAGAAGATGGAACATGAAGAACT
>QKQZ01047863.1:0-16441 GCA_003595255.1 Solenopsis fugax
AAGTAGTACGTTCACGTTCTGATCGGACCGTCGGATCTCACTGTCGTCGTCGTCGTCGTCGTCGTCGTCGTCGTCGTTCTCTTTCTCTCTTCCTCTTCCTTTTTCCCACTCTTTTCCCTTCTCTCTACCCTTTCATCTTCTCTCTCTTTTTCATTCTTCATCCACCTTACTCTCCGATACATTCTCTTTCCTGTCTTCGTCTACGTCTTTCTTTTCTTTTCCCATGCATACATTTATCTCCGTGCACACACATACTCGTACATTACAAGCATCAGTCACGCATCCTACAATTCTTCGAGCGATGCCGCAGATGAGGCAGAGTGCGGCTGCAAGGAGACATAGCCCAGCAGGCGTGGAAGCCAACATCCGCGACGGATCCTCGACGAGGCTAAAGGGTCGCGCTTCCCCGGTTAGACCGCTACGGCCAGTAGTCACGGCCACCCATGCTCGGCGCGTGGTCAGACGCGACGGCTCACCGCGCGCCGCGCAGTAGAAACGTCACGCGACAGTAGAAACGCCGTTGGACACGGCTTGAGTACGACACAAAGGAGAGACGGTAACGTCGAGTCAGACGTACCGCAAGGGAGACACAGTAGCGTGTGGTCGGACGCGTATCACGCCAATAGATACGCCATCACGAAATCAGACGGTTTACTATCGTAGGCTGTGCGTCGCTGAACAACGCGTGTGTTTCAAGCGCGAAGATTGCGATAATATTCCCGATTAAAATATTCGTAATTATGTTTTTGATACGCTTCAAGAACAACACATTTGTTTACGGGCAGCTGATAATAATGTCGCGGCTCTCCCAGACGCTATGTCGTACGACGTAGAATTCACATAAACGGAAAACGTCAAACATCGAAGATTGCCGCATCCCGGTGGGATTTGAGGCGTCTCTTAAAGGGGCGCGATCGTTACGAGCCGCGTTCGTTCGATAACGAATGTGACTTCAGAATGAGTCTTGGAACTGTCGGTGCAAGAGGTACGGTCCTTTCGTACGGTCAGTGACGGATTGACAGGAATAGCACGACTCGTGACGTGAAGATTCTCATTGGGCACGGAGACCGAAGTTGTTCATTGTCGGTCTAATAATAGCGGCGTGCTGAAGAGGTATCGGCCGGCCTTCGAGGGCGCGTCGACTTTAAAACACGCGGACGCTCGTACGACGTCCGACGGATGTCGACTAGATGCGTTCCTTCCCTTTCCCCGCAATAAAATCCTAAAGTCACGATAGCAATCTGAACTGTGAGCGCATCGAACTATCTCCGCAAGCATGACGCCCACGCATTTCGATTGCAGCAGCTCGAGTCAAGGTTAAAAAGCGCCGGAAACTATTTCTACCGCTCAAAGAGCTTGAGCTCGCGCACATTGGATATTGGCCCTACGAGCGGAAGTTCGAAACCGTGTCGAGTATCGAAGTTAACAGCGACGGAAGTTCTCGTTCGAACTCTATCTCACGGCTTTGTAACTGTACGCAGGAATCTATTGGAACGCGATGCCTATCGTATGCAGTCAGATACATCTTCAAAATATACCTTTGCTTTGCTCTTACATACAGAAGGAATACGCTTTTTTTTTACCATTTAAAAAGTTAGTGCTGGATTTTTGAAATTGTAAATCAATTGGCAGAATCGGGAGCAGTGATGTTTCTCATTGAATTTCTTCGATAAAAAATCATCCGCCTGACTGGCTCGATAAATCACGACTTGCTCGCTAAATATTCCGAGCGTAAACAAAATTACTCATCCGGTTGTGCACTCTTCGTCACCGTCCACTTTTACACCCGACCGAGTGCCTCTGAATTATTAATCTTAAACGGCTTGCTTTATTGCAAGCCTAATTTGAAACTCAACTTCATTAACGGTCTAAACTTTTCTTGTTAGAGGAAAAATTAAGAGAGCCGAGATAAATTCTTCAATTCAACTTTGCCCGTCGTTTCTTCGATACTCGACGCGAACTGCGCCAAGGCTGCTCCTGGTTGAGATATGTTAAAAATTCATCGTTGTTTTCGATCGTACCCTCGTTATTTATTGAGAAATCCTTCGAGAGATAGCTCCGATTTTATTTTTACATAAGCGGTTCTCGTTGCAGGTAAAATAATCGACTGCTCTTGACACCTTTTCACAATATATCACTAGAATATTTTCGAAAGACGGAGTTTACTCGCGAGAGTTGACCCGATGCGTATCTTGAGGATCGAAGGTGATGGACGAGCGTTAGAATTAGCGCAACGTCCTAAGACCGCGTCTAACTTTAGATCGCTTATTTTTGCGCGCTCCTATCGTCCGCGGTATAACGTCGTGCTATCCAAATAGAAATCCCGACCGATCTCTCCGGCAAGTCGAGCCTTGAACAGCCGTTTCTTGTCGTCTCTCTCTCTCTCTCTCTCTCTCCTTTTCTCTCTCTCTCTCTCTCTNTCTCTCTCTCTCTCCGCGCCGATCGTCACCAAGTGGAACCTCGATTACGGGACGGGTATCAGTCTCGATCGTCGATTATCGTCGGACACGAGGCAAGAAAATCGAAACTGGATAAAAGTGAAACGGTAAAAGCGGACTGACGATGGGCTAAAAGTTGAATGGAACTTAAAATACGGTATTCGATATCGAGCCCGTTACCTATCGACATTTACCCACATATGCATATTCCATTGCGGAATATTGCATGAGAATTCGTTGGATATGAGCCTTTTCGCTTGAGAGTTTGTCAGTTTCGTGTATCGAGTATCTAGAATATTTAACATCGTACAAGTCAACTTCCGTTATAATTCGTGAGTTCGTGCCATTCCAATAGTTAGCGTAATTGACACCGTTCTCGCTGTCAATCTTCTTGAGTGGCAGTGTTTTCGCGCAAAACAATTGTAATTATCAAATTGATTATAATTATCGGGAATGTGCAAAATAAATCATTGTCACAAGCACGTGTGGATTTTGACACTGAACACCGGGAAAATTCGTTTAAAAGAGCAAAAAGTGAGAAATCTTGTGAGAAGACTCGCTCCGGATATAGGCCGATAGATATTCCGACGCCACCTCTCTTCGTCTATCCTTTCTCTCTTTCTCTCTCTATCTCTCTCTTCCCCTCTCTCCCTCCTTCCCTTGCCTCTCTGCTCACATACAACTCACGCACATCCGCGCACACATGATACACGCAGTAGTCGCGATTCGCCGCCGTCGACGAAAATATCGTCGACCGAGCGAGGAACGAAGCAGAGTGCCGTAGAACCGTCCAACGAAACTGGGAACCTTCGGCGACCGTCTAATATCTCCGGTGATTCGTCAAGGCGAATTTTTCCATCTGTTGCCGAACGAACCGTTCTCTAATATCTCGCCAGACAACGATAAAAATCATGCATCAAGTAGATGCAAGGAAATGTTGTTGCGCTTATCGTATACTAACAGTGCCAAGTTTCTCCACCGATGAGACGACGACCTTGCTGGTATCGACATTCTTTTTACCCTATCGATGTACGAATCCAAGGAGAGCCTATTTTATCCGATTCGTGAAGTGAAGTATATAACGAAACCAGGTGCGCCCTGGCATAAAACGTCGCGCGTCGTTGCATAATTTTTCTAAAAATACGCGAAAACGGGACGTCCGCGAGAGGATCGCGCGAGCGTCTGAAATATTCGCGTCGCGACGACGGCACTCGGCGCCGGCTCGCGTAATCACGAATCATGGTGCAGTGCTACGTTCGATAATTCGACGACGGCACGATGGTCGATGGTGAATGGTGAATTGTCTCGTTGTCAAATAGTGTCGCGAGAGTTTTGTATGCAAGAGAGAAAAGAAGAAGAGAAGCGCGGAGTTTCGTATACACATGGTGTGCTGTGTCTATTTCGAGTGAGAAAACGTCTTCTTTGCGTCGGAAACTGATTCAGCCAGGGCACTCGGCAAGCCCGGAGGATCGGCATCAAGGTATGAGCTCGAGATCAATGGACGTCTCGTTCGCGAGGCGTATCGCATTGCCATATTTGACGTTGGTCGAGCGGAGACGTTTTATCGAGACCCTCGACTCTCCTTCCGTTTGCGAGGATCGCGCAGAATTCTCTCTTCCTCGTTGCCTCACCCTCTGCCTGTTCTGCTACGCTCCATTCGCGCCATTCGTTTCATTTTTCACGGTTTTAATTCGAAATTCGTTACTCTCGACGAAGCGCGCGCGACGGCCACGGACGAGCGGACCAGCGACAAGACTTCGTGCATGGTCGCGAGATATATTTAAACGCACGCGTCTCGTGTTACTCGCGCATCATGCCGGGCCTAGAATAGTTATTCGCACGCGCGCGCGCACGCGTCATTCCCTCGATTCCTTCTCGACGCAATAACGGCGCGATCGTCGACGTTAGAAATCCATTCCGTCGCGTACGAAATGATTTCCCTTTTTCCAAAACATGCCTCCTCTCGCGAACGTCGCGCGTCGTACCGTCTTCTCGAATATTCGCCGCGTCGAGAAAGATTCTCTCCTTTCCTCGAAATTCCATACTGATTCTTCTTCACGTGAGATTCCGTCAAGCTCGCTTGACCTGCTATCGGCAGATTCCAGAAATGGCTGTACTCGACAGGGCGGCAGGACGGAAGGCGTAGAACGACGGCGGGGATAGCTCGGTGGCTCGAGTCGGGGTCCATTGTTGCCGTCTTAATGTCCCTCTTCCTGCCAATAACCTCCCCTCGGTCTGTCGCCGCGCACAATGACACCCTTAATGGCCGCCCGGAAGGCACCAGCACGGCTTAAAGACACGTTCCCGGCTTCTCCTTTCCGCAACGAACGTGTACGACGACGCTATTGTTTCCGTCAGTCCGTTTCAAATGTATTTCTGATCGATCGTTCATTGATTCGTCGACATTGATATTTGTGTGTAATTTTCGAAAGTATCATTTTACTTGAATTCCGTTCTTTGTCGCTGACTGACATACAATTTCCAAAAGAAATGCGAACAACAAAAAAATAACGAAACGATACTTCTTCAAGCGAACGTGCGTTCGGTTTCTTTCCTCTTCGGCCTGTCGATCCCAAACGTTGACGCGATCCGTCGTAATGTCGGGTAAAGTCCGAAAGTAAAGGTCAGCAATTAGCTACAATGTAACGCGGCACGCTGCTGCTATCGGCTATTACGGATCGGGAGGCACAAAATGTCACGGGCAGAATCAGAGGCGCCGACGATTCTGCGTTCGACATTCACGGATGGACGAGCACATAGAGCACACAGAGCGAGTGAGCGAGGTAACGCGAAGTCACGCGGATTCCGCGACTCTCGCTCGAGGAAGCTACGCGAGCCGACGCGAACCAGCAAGAGAGAAGATGGACGCAAGCGAACCCCATGTAATGTTAAGCTTAGCTGGTTGAACACGGGTCAAATATATCGCCAATTGACGCATTTGGTCCCCTTCAACCAGCTGTAGTTGACATTAGACATCAGCCCCGAGAGATCGCCGACACGACGTATGATCGCCGCCGCGGTTCATCCAGTTAGTGAGTTCGTGACAGTGAGAACAAGGTGACAGTTTTTAACCGTCGGACAACTTGGACAATATCACGAGACACTAGTAGTAATGCATACGTTTTTAAAAAAAAAAGAAAGATTAGAGCGGCGTTATGTAAGTTGAACTGTGTGCGATTTTTACGTATATTCTGGTAGCACGTGGAAGCGTACTGGTTCACACGTGGCATGGGAAGATCTATGAGCTGATCTGTAAATGCTCGTCATTGATACGTAGGCAGGCAATAAAAATGACTATGTAAGCGTGCTCTTGTATATGGCGAGATTGAGATTATTGGCAGATGTCGAACACTTGTGGACAGGCAAGAATAGAGAAATCGGCGACATTTTAGCAAAGAGGCATTTTTCACGCAAAACGTGTAACGTAAGGAATATCAGTGGAATTCTAAAATATTGGTCCATTGAGTTCCACTTTGAGATTTTAATTGTATCTCTAAGATGGACAAGTATCATTAACTTCGAGTTCGTTGTCGAGTGAGTGAGAGAATGAGAGAAAGGAAAAAGTACATGTATGATATCTGTGATATCAGTGAAACAATAAGATAATTATAGCGTTAAACGCGTATGTAAATTAAGATTAATTTTTAAGTCTCTCTTGCAGAATCAATTTGACGCTGTTGATAAATGAATCATCATTATATTATCCGACATTTCATTTCAATTCGCTATAGCGACAATGTTCATGTCTACGTACGCTTTACAGCCATCGACAGGATTCGTCGGTACGATACTTTCCCGTGAGCTTTAAAAGCTCCCTGAGTCACGGCGTTTGTTCAAAATTTACTGCAGCGGCGTAGTTCCGCGCGATAACTGCCGCCTATATAAAAGTTAAGTCTACGAATAACGGCTAGTATATAAACGATCTTACGACTCTCCGGGCACTTATATCCGACAGAATCGCCTCACTAAATCCGGATTTCGTCATTAAATCCCCTTTTGTGGCCGGTTCTCTCGGTACTGGAGACTACAGCAGGCTGCTCCGACGAACAGCCTCGTGGTGTGTACTCGTTGCAGCAAATTGCTATTGCGACTTGTAATATACGCCGGGCAAACATAATAAATCAACAAATCCGAAAGTAAGTGGAGAGAGTGCCAAAATTAATGAGAGAGAAAAGAAATTTTAAAAACTCTTATTTTCTAGGAAGAAATTTGGAAACGCATAAAAATATAATATTTTCAAAGAAGAAAAGTAATTGTAAAGAATAAGAAATTGAATAGGGCGAGTAGGCTAGATAAGTAGGATTTGTTGCATGCATTTTGAATTGAAATAAATAATAACAGCACAATATTATAGAAACGTAGGAATAATTAGTATGTATATTGCTAAACTGTGTATTTTTTCGTCTTTCCGTGTTTTGTATATAATTTATAGAATTTGTAAAAAATATAAAGTCAAACATATGCATATATTTTTAAAAGATGCTCGATTAAAAAAAAATAAATTTTTAAAGATTTTGGCTTCGATATGTTCGCGATGTCAATTCATACATAAAAAATGTTTTGAAATAAAAGGAACTTTTTAAACAAAGCAGTCTTACCAGCTATTAATCATCGCTTTGAAGCATCTTCTATTAATTCAAATAATGAATAAACTAACAAAGGATAATTTTGAAATTTAAATTTAATTACACTAAAAGGGAACGAAAACGAACGCGGAGATACTAAAAAGGTAAAACGTGGAATGGCGTAGTACGAGTGCAACAAAAAAAGAAAACAAGGCGCGTCGGTAGAAGACAAGCGCAATTATTTTTTAATTATTCCTCGCAACAACAATTGCGCTTCTAATTATTCCGACGTTTATTAGACTTAATTGTATAAATTTGCGGCACTTCAGGCGTTGAATGCGAACCTTTCATCGTGTTACTGTCGCCGGCTTCGAACAGTTGTCGAATTCTTTTTTAGTAATTCTATTATGCTTCAACAGAGAAGGACATTAACGAACTTCCTCTTGTATGATTCCTATGTATCCACCACTTTATAAGCGACACATAAACGTAGAGTTTTAATAACAGAAGTAAACAGAACTAATTTTACGATTTATGATATATTCAGTTCTCATCTCTTTCGTGAATAATAGTTACGTTCAGTAACGTTGAGTAACAATTGAAAGTTTGATAACGTAAAACAGCATAATTGGACGAGTCTTATGTTCAAAAAAATTCTTTTTTCTTCGCGTAGCAGCATCTCAGCGCCAAGATGCGGTAATTGAAGGATTTAAGTAGCTTCTTCCGAGTCATAGAGAAATGAAAGGAGGACAAGTGGGGCACCAATATTCTAATCCGTCTACAGCGATAATAATGACGATGTCAGTGTCAGCCGGTTGGTTGCAGACTCGACCTAAATAACTGATTTAATTAAATTTCACCTTCATATACGTTTCATTAACGAAACTAATAAAGGTTAATTATTGATGCGCGTGTACGTACTTTTAGCGAAAAAAAATCTCAGACAGCCGAGAGATCCAGTTTCCGGATAAAATCGCGGATGATCGCTCACTACTCCGATCTGATACTCATCGACGAAAGCGATAACGCATTTACTGTAGTTCAATAATCCTAACGCGCCGGTAGATATCGTCGATGGAATGGTGAGTGATAGCGAAGCGATTAATTTCTCTTTCCATTTTCCTTCTCGTGGAATATTTGCTAATGCGATGTAATTGCGCTTAATGGCTTTTATGCAGATAAAGTTGGCAGATATTTTAAATTCGGATATAGATATCTCCCAAGATTATTTTCCAATATTAAAAATACAGAAAAACTCATTTATAAATAGAGAAACGAGACCAACGTGTCGAACAACATATAGAACAGTCAGATGAGTGCAAACAGCAAATAGAATTATTCGACACGTTTCGTTCTTTAATTAAGACCATTATCAATCTGCAGAAGATTTATATTCCAGAATATAAATAAATAAATTCAATTGCGTAACAAATTACGTAATGAGAACACAAGAACGAGTAATTTAAACAAAAGTCTGATTCCAAGAGACCCCTAAAGAAAGTAAACTACATACAATGTGTATCAATGAACTTAGGTAAGTTGGAAGAGTAACGGAAAATTACTTATCTCTTAGTAGCGTTCAGGAGAAAGATACGCAAAGATAGGAGAAGCTGAAAACGTGAAAGACCGTGCAAAATCTCTCAGCTACGTGTGATTCAACCCACACATATTCCCAATGATCAATTTAAATTCTTCCTCGTTAACCACTCACAAGCACGGTCTCGTCCTCTCGTTCTCTCTTCTTCCGTTTCTCTTTCTCGCCCAAAGCCGCGAGAGCAAAGTTGGATTAACGCGTCAAAAGGATTCATCTGCGTCCGCAGCCACCGCGCGAGGCAGCGGCGAAGAAAAAAGAGGGGAAGACGGGGGGATGGCGCCGAGCTCTCGGGCGCAAATTAGTTTGAGTGCATTTCACGAGACCGCAAAGTAGGGGCCTCTAAGTAATGTAATCTCGTCCGCGGTGATGTCGCTCGCCGTGTCGGCGGCGAAGGCGAAGCCGGCGATGCTTGGTGCCGGTGCGGTGGCAGATGGGGGTGATATAGGTACCGCCGTCGGCGTTGTCCCAGTTTTCTTGTGGCTACCGGAATTAGAAGAGCCCTTGTCGCGCACGCATTATGAGTTACACGGGACATACCTTTCGATCCTGCACCTTTTTTCCTCGGATTTCGCTAAAATCTCAGTTTCAACCCGTCTAGACGCGAACGTTGACTTCTTCGCCCCTTCCCTCTAATTTAAAAATCGCAATTAAGTCGTTTCAGCAAAAATTCCTTCGCTTCAACATTACAAAGAATCAAAAAATATCTTCCGGATATTTCTAGAATTATTGAGACATGTCTTTCCATTCTATGAACGCATTTCCATTAAAATCGACTTCGATTTGTCAATCTCAGCGTTTTTCATTGAAGTATGATGTATTATACTCGATACTACATCTTGCTATTTCGAATAGCTGTCGTGAAGATGCTTAACAATCCTGATTCTCTCGTCGTAGAACGTCATGATTTGTTTTATTGTACTTGAGTAATGAGCAGAAAGATTGAAGCGAAAATTTCTGCGGAATTGCAGAAATCATTAATTTCTGAGCAGTTTTCTCCGTTTTGCGTAACTATATCCATTTTAATAAAATAATGTATAAAGAGTCATTAATGTCATTATAAATATATATTTTTCTATTTCTAAGTAAATTATTGATATTATACGATAGATGATACAGATAGTAGAACTAGCTCGTGCTAAGTAGACTTAAAACTCAGCGCATGACGATAAATGTATTGAAACGGGATCATATAACATTATGCTAAATATCAACAGTGTATTGTAAGTCATGTTATGCAACAAATTAGTTACTTCTAGTCCAAATAGTACGCGCGTGTGGGCACACAATTATGCATATCAGTACGTATTACTGGCACAGTAACTGGAGTTACTATTAATTATCAAATAATATATGTTGTGACCAACCAATGTAACGTTCTCTCCAGAACAATTCCTGTACCATTCGATAGCTCGCGGCTTGATCGTGCCATTATTCAATTACATATTGTTGCGGAATAATTGATTATTTCATTCTGAAAACTCGAATTATCACAAATTATATTTCATATTCAAGATACAAGACCACTGAGAAAACGAATCGATAGTAAACCTTCGAGTGGTTGGCCAATTGAGAAATTTCGAGATGCATGCTGAATGACTCTTTGATCGTTCAGAGTTTCAATAAAATATTATGGCAAAGCTTTTTATACTTGCGGTCCCAGTCGGCATCGAATTGTTACGTGATAGAGACGTGATACAACTTTAAGCAATATTTTGGATACGAAAAAAAGAGAGTTAATTATATTCGGATAATTTGATGCATCACATAGAACATGTGATGAAGAAAGATTGACTTGATAAATTTACTGCGATATAATTAAAAGTGATAAATTTGTTCAACTGTAATCAATATGAATTAATAAATTCGACAAAATTTTCGATAGTACTTTGTTCGTTATCTCCCAGCACTTATTATAATAGATTCTTTTTCTATTTACAAAATAAGATGTAATCAGACATATTCAAGGAGAGTTGTAAATATTTTTTAAGCAAAGATTTGTTTCCGATATGTCAAATCATGTATAACTTTTGAAGCAATAAATAACAAGTCAACAACATATTATTGACTCAACAATTATTGACAAGTATTTTCACCTTCAATACTTTGTTCTCCAAAAATTATAATTAAAAATTAATTACAGAATTAACGAATAGAATTAACAAATAAAGTTGTATATCTTATATAAATTTTAATTCTGAACGAGGTTAATGAAATATTTCGCCAGTAAATTAGTGCCGATATATTTGGTGGATGCAAAGCACGATTGTTAGTTTAGGAAATAACCTGATAATGGGACAAATCAAATGCAGACAATTTATGCTTGGTCGATAAATGCCCTAGGTGTTCGCAGCTGTGGCTGATCACTATGTCAATACGAACAAGGACGATGTTATTACAGTAGATCGCGCCATCGGATAATTGGGATAATATTACCCCACACGATACGTAATAATTAATACAGCGAAATTATTCGCGTTTATTAAACTTACATACTTTTCTACAAATTGCACGACTAGTAAAAACCTCTGCCACTCAGGAACCGCGATGATCGATGACATTTACGTCACGATTCGAAATACTCTTAATGTGCAACATCCTGGAATTGATCGACGAAACGATTACCGGTTGCCTTGTTATGCAAGTGTTTCTAAAAATCCGCGATTCATTTTGGATCAATGCTGAAACTATAAGCGGTAAACTTCGCCGCGAGGACGGAGAGCGAGATTTCTCGACGCGGATGAATGGCAGGCAGAACGAAAGGCAACCCTTCTTCCTACCGCGGGGAGAACAGAAATCAGTGGTCACCGGATAACTTTCGAGTCGGCCGACTCGAGATCGATCGACTTCGTTCCGCCTCAAGGGGTTAGGCAAAGGTTATTGGACATCCCGTACGTGCACAGCAGCGGAGGAAGCATACCAACGCGAGGGCACTCGGGTAGCTGCTGCTGCGTGAGATACAAGGGGTTGTATATCAAGGAGCCACGCCTAGCACGAGAACCACTTCCGGTCTAGACACGCGAGCTCTGCTTGCTTGCCTGCCTGCCTGCCTGCCAGCCGAGCCCCAGCCTTGAGCGTGGGATCGGTTCCCTAAATACGACGGCATTTACAACCTCCTCCACCTACCTACCATCTACCTACCACCCGGTTGCCACCCCGTCGCCCGTCCCATCGTCGCGTCGAAGCTGTCCTGAATCAGATTCTCCGACCGCGGCTGAAATTCAATCTGAGACGATACGTTTGGCGCGAATTTGTCGGAATTGAAAACTTCGACCTGCCCGTATCATGTATGAAATTGCACCAAAAAGCCAAACAATAATGAAACAAAGTTTTTTTGCTTTAATTTTAAAACGATATTTTTCTTTTACCCCCCCCCTCCCCCAAGAAGAATATGATTCAACAATAATCTTCTTTCGCGATTTTTGAATCTATAATATTAGATATCTTGGCATGATTAAGCTTCAAGATAAAATCCTGTAAATTAACTTTTCTCCTGGAATTAAATAAGAAATAAGCTTTTATTATCTATTTATCCGCCGTCCCTTCCCTCACCAAGAGTAATGCGAACCAGTTTCCACTGGAGGATTCTTTTATAGACTCTGCCTGCGTCTGATGCTTTCCAAATAGCGTGGCGTGGAACCAATCCGGATCAATGGTACGAAATAAAAGCTTATGCCGTGCGCGCTACCGAAGCTTAATAAAAATCTCTCTAGTAAATAGGCGACGCATAATATTTATGTTTACGAAGCGGCGTGTGTACGGGTGTACGTGTGGGATGTACGCTCGCGTCGTCGGAGAAGCATACTGCGATATTTACGACAAGGCGCTCTAATTCACGTTATAACTGGGATCGTAAAGCGTGGCTTTACTGCCACGGTCTTGCAGCGACAATCTAACATCGACGACAACGGCACTACGCTGCTGCGCAGGGTTCAGGTATCGTCACGTTTCGCGGGTCGCACTCCGCCTCGCTCCTCATCCGAGACGCGATCAATTAATCGTCATCATGTTGAAGCGTAGTCTTGCTGGCTAAGAACGCGATATGCACTTCCGCGCCGCGTGGTGCCCGACATCCCGCGGGGCACACAAATGCCACCGTTGGCGTCCGGAGAGGACAATGCTCAGAGCGATCAAGCGGCATTAAAGATCTCCACGTAGATAAGAAACGCGTCGCAGATAATCAACTCCTTCGTATCTGCATCTGTACGCAGCAATTTCGAATTCTCATCTCTCTTTCTCTCTACTTTGACACAAAGTAATGGTATTTATTCGCGTGTAAATGAGATAACGCAAAGAAAGAACAATTTATACATGTATACGTGTTTATATTTGCAGACGTAAATAAATCACAATCAGGTACGAAACGCACTGTGAATGCCGTTGCAAATTGTCTTTTTCTCTTTCTATTAAACTCAAAACAACTGATTTATAAAGAAATAACATACAGTTGACGTTATCACAACAACGGAAATTGGCCCTGGAAACTAGTTTGCATCAAAACCGATATCGGTTGGATGAAGAGGTTAAATGAACGTCACCGTGATTTCGCGATGAAGTACGCGCGACATTTTCTATGTAATAAAAATAAAATTCTTCGATTGAAGCCCTCTCTTCCAAAATAAACGGAGTATGTATTCAACTAGAAATGAATTAAAAATAACGAGCGGAAAAATATTCTTAAATATTTCACGATATTTCTTCCGGAATGCCACGGATACCGAGAGGGAGGGGGGGGGCGAAGATACGCTTGATGGTTTATCTTGAATAAAATCGTTAATTTGTCAGGGCGGTCAATGAATCGGCAAAATGATACGCGGGCGAATCTTGAACTAATAAAAATGTCGGTGGACTCTGCGTGAAATTCCAGTCGAAATTAAATTTCAGCCAAGTCAACAAAACTTTTCTCATCTCTGCTCTGAGTGCATTTCCCTCGTTCTACTTGCTTTTTAACACGTCGCTGTCCTCCTCTCTCACTTTCTCTCTCTCCCCAACCCTCTCTTTCTCTCTCTCTCTGGCGATCTCCCCCAACCTCTCTTTGACGCAAATGGGGAAAAGTACTTTCCACAAAACAGTAAATCGCGCTTCCAGCGTTTCGCGAGCGGAATAACTTTGCGATACCGTAATATGCGCAACGTCACTAAAGTTACGCGCATAAAATACTCGATCTATTTATTTCTGTCAGAAGTAAAATAATCATTTCTCCTTTCCGACTATACCTATGCGAAATGAACGTTCTATGAGCGCGTACATTCTCTCCCAATTTTTTTTTCCAGTTTCCCCACGAATTAATTTCCCCACAACGTTAAACGTTTCGCTAAAATATTTATTTCGTTTTCGCGGGAAAACGCGGACATGCCGGCATTATATTTCGGTACGAAAACGATTAATGTCATTTCGACGGTAAATAATCGCTGTCGTATAGACGCCCTGCTAAAAGATTGATGCAAATGCGCGTTGATGGAACGCGATAGAATTGTCTTTGGCGTTCTCGGGTTAGTATCTTGACAAATCCAGTTACTCACCGCGTCAGCGATGTCAAAATGCATCCTCGGCAGAGGTTTCGATACTTCACTTACCTGAAAGTATACAAGAGAAACACGTGTTACATTTTATAGCGACAGAAAACATACTTAGAATTGATCGAGGGCAATAATATAATTCTAGATATAACATAAATAAATTTAACATATTATGGTAACCATTCTCTTAATATAATAGATGCGAAATGTTGATTCACCAAATCTTTGTTTCTCGTTTTCTCTGAAGACCAATTTGTGAATGAAAGTAAGGACGAGCTAAATTTTAATCGACAATGAGAATTTGTTGTCACAAGGACTTCGCGATCTATTCAAGTAAATGGTAAATTCAAAAGAGAAAACATTCATGAAAAAGAAACGTAAATGCGCCAATTCGAGATCGTACATTAATAATACTGGAGCGCAAAGTAATGCGGGGAGTTTGGTAGAAACGGTTGCAGGAATAGGGGAATAACGGGAGGTACTAAGTGCGTCACTCACAGCTGACACCCTTCGTACCTGAACAAGCAACTCTTTGTTTAGATTAATGCCCCTTTTTACTTGACAATTATTTTTTCTTCTCCTCGTAGCTTTACAAATTTAAACATTGTATTCACTAATTACGTTGCGCACACATATACATTTTACGTCTTATTCTTAATTAAATCATGATGGAAAGAAAGTAAGGTGTGCTACTGCGCACATTACTGAACAGCTAATAAGATTTTGTTCCAACGGCGGCCATATTGTAGTGACAAATTCAACTGACATGTTACTCAAGAATTTAAACATGGAAGCGACTGGTACAATGCGCAGATAAATACGAAAACATGGTCTTGATATGAGAACACCTTACTTTTCTTCCATCATGAATTAAAGTACGTTTCACTGTTATAAAAATTATTTTACTTTTTATTTTCTTTCGCGAAAATAAAAAGTTGGAGAAAGACAAAATAAAGAGAAAAAGAGAAAGAAAAAGATAGTAGATGAGAATTGTTGAATGTATACCAGTCGCTTAAAAATCATACTTTACGAATATTTTATATTACTACTTAATATAAGCAACATTTAGTAGCAAAAGTATAAAGTAAATGAGAAATGAATAATATAGACAAAAAAATTAACAAATTTTATCTCATTTGTACGTATTAACGATACTTGAAAATTTCAGGTACAACCAATATTAATTTTTAATTAATTTATGTAGCCGATAATAATGTAATTAATTTTATATTAAATTTTTATATTTTTATAAAAAGTTTATTGCAGAATATTTTAATTTATATACATTTTAATTTATATACTGTACATTTAATTTATATACATTTTATATATTTATATACATTTGCAATTATGTATTATAAAGATTAAATATTTATTATTTAATAAATAATATTTTTTTATAAAATCCATTAAATTTCTTAAATCGTTCCACCACAATGATACTAATGTAAGACTAATAAATAATAATAGTAAAACTAATAATCAATATAATTAGAATACATTAATTGTAAAAATAATTCAAAGCCATTTATTTCGAAATCCTTGCCTCTTCATTAATGTTATTAGTTATTAAATATTTAATCCTGTTTTGATATGTTTTCAATAAAATAAATACTAGTTAATTGTTAATAATTTTTAATATTTTAATTTATAATCCAAAGGCGATACGATTCAGGAGATCCAGAGATACGATTTAGGCAACCGATTGCCTAAATGGTATCTTATGCAGCTATTACTAGGCTTATAATCAGCGCCAACAACTTATGTATGGAATGTGTGTGGAGAGCTCTACACTCGAAGTAATTTGAGTGTGGATTTCTACATTTAGAATTTAGCCAATTTTTTCCGAAATTATTTATTATAGTTTTTCACTGGCTGAACTGTACCTTGTGACAAGAAAACAAAGAAAAATCGAAATTACTATTTTGAAAGATGTAATTAAGAAAAAAATTTGCCAGTGAGTGACTTGTAAATTTTAAAAATTAATTAGAATTTTGATTACAATCCCGGCAATGTCATGCATTGCTGTACAGAAAAGGACATTCTTGTAGAAGATTATTCTTTTAATATCTATTTTTAAAATGTTAAATAGTGAAATAAAATTATAATAACGTTAAACAGACATTATTTGCTTAAATGAAAAATTGTATAATTTCATCAAGAAAAATATTTTCATTATTGAATAATCATTTTCATGAGATAAAAAAATATTAGATAGAAACAATATCTTCCAATAACAATATCTTTAAAAATTAGAATTTTTAAATATTATCATTATCGAAACAATTATATTGTGATCTTTACGTAATTATTATAATATTGAAATAA
>QKQZ01047865.1:0-65183 GCA_003595255.1 Solenopsis fugax
CTGACAAAATAAAGTCTACAATATTATATTGATTTTTTCCGAGAGATTTTTCTCAGTGTACTATGGATGAATTTTCATCCAGCGGCTGATTCAAGTATTTGCTATTAAATAGCAGCGTTAGTTAGGAGCTTGTGGTTCCTATTTTCCTCTTTAGTATGTCTGTAATAATAGAGTCAGATCTGCGTTACGTTACTTGTGATCTGTGATTTTAAGTTTGCCTTGAATATTTACCTAGAATAATGTTAATGTAATTTTTTTCTATTTATTATGTTTGCAATATACATTATATATTTTATTTATGAGTGAGTTTGTTTCTATAAATTAACAATATAGATAGAGAAATATTTATAAAAAAGCTGTTTCAAGAATTTTAAGGAAATGTCGCGATAATCTTTTTGCCTGTAGTCGGGTAAATATGAATTTGTCAGTATAATTATTATACATTATTTAATTTTTACATCTTTTTCTTCGTATGTTCTGTCTCATCCTATTGCCACTAAATTTTTACAAAAAGCAACTTTTTTACTCCTAGATGCTAAATGCTAAATCTAATCGTTTTGATTAGGACCAGAGTTACAAAGATTAAAAATAGAAAAAGTCGTAAGACTTCTTATAATAATAAGATTCTTGAACATTACAGAAATAAGATTCTTAAACTAAAGGTTAAAATACATTTTACATTAACATATTCAAGACATCGTGATCATCATGTTAATTATCGTTAACTTTTTCTGCTGGTCTGTAAATCAAATACTTTCTATGCAAAAAACAGCGTTGATATTTCTTTAACTTAAAGGTATACATGCTACCTGTATATCAGTTATAATCTGTCAATATAACTTTTGGTAATTACCCAACTCACATGGTGATCACATTGCCCTCAACAAATGTCAACTCGTGGTCTACACGGAGTGTATTGCGCCGTCCATATGAAATGGTTAGCCGAAAATGTGTTCCTCGTGAACGTATTAAAATAGTGTTAATTCAATTATTCTACTACAATCCATAAAGTGGACAAAAAAGATGTAAAAATTTTGTGGATGAATTTTCATCTAGAATATTAACGCTAGAAAAATATTAATAAAACTCTGAGGTTAAAAAAGAATGCTAAATCGTACAAAGTTGTACAAAAGGAAAATTTAGAAGTATATCAAGATAAATTTTAATATTTAAATTTAGATATATTTGTATATATTACGAAACGTATATGTTTCTTTAGAATCGAAGGGATAAAGTGCATCATTATGCTGCACAGTTTGCATTATGTACATCGCGCTGCTTTAATGGCGCGCGTGTTCTCTCTGGAGGCATATTTGAAAGCAGACGAGTGACCGGATTTAACCAGATTGAACATGACCGCGCGAAAAGTTTGGCTCGAAGACGTACAATCGCTTTAGCGGCGGAAGCGCTGAAATAGCAATCCCCATGCATCGCCTCGGGGGTTTCCGAGTCTGTTCTCCAAAACTCCAAATCGGAGTGGCGGTGCCTCGAAAGCGATTGGACAGCGAAACTCCCCGGTGAGCTTCGGCCCGGCGTATAACCGCGGATTAACCCCGTAATGCATCCTCGTGCCTTAACTTTACATACTAACTCGCAATACAACGCGTGTAAACTCACTCCGGCTGTCCAGTGGACGACCGTGGGTAAAGTCCGTCGCGCGCGAATTTACATAACACAGGTAAAGCGTGGCGTATGGACCAATGATACGACTCGGTATCAGCTTCGCGAGAGTAATATGGCAGCGCGTATCAATGGCTCGACGCGTGTAAACTTGTTCCGACTGTCCAGTCTCCGTGTGACGGATAGAGAACCATCATACAAATTTACATAAGCCGCAAGCATGGCCAACTCGATCAGCGGAAACCCCCGGTGTATGCTTCGTAAGAATAAAATATCGACTTCGGTCGCTTCAATGATTGGTATTTCTATGCTGTTCTCGTATCTACTTTGTGTATAAAGTATTTAACGCGTGGTTATATTGGTTTGGGAATATTACAATATGATTTCAAGATAAATAATGTGGTGCAAACACAGCATAGCAGTGAAGGCCTGTTTAGCTAGAGCAAATTTAAGCGTGCTTGATTGAGGGCAAGTTCCGATAGTTCAAATTAATATCAGTCCTTTCACGAATCAGAAATTCCAGTAGCGATACTAAATGCATAGAGCGAATCAATATAGACAAAAGCATCGAATAGTTTGCTTAGTAATATAAAACAAAGAGTTAATATTTAAATATTAGTTAATATTTTATTGAGATCGTAAAATAGAATCAACTAAGGGAATTTCGCGAATGTCAAATTTTGAATTTAATGAAACTTTGTGTACACATATAGCTTACATAAAGAGATAAAAGAAAGTATCAGTTGCGACTGTAAAATCTTTTAAAACATGGAATTATCTCTTATTAATAAAGTGGTTTATAGTTTTTTTCATTATATTTTGAAAAGTATTCACGATATAAAAAAGTTTCTACTAAAATTTTTTTAACAAAATTACATCTGTTTATCCACGTCAATATTTAAGAAAAATAATTATATTCAGATTATAAGGTTTTTTATTTTTTTAAAATATTGACGTGAAATAATGGTAATTTTATTATAAAGATAAAAATATTTATTAAAAATATTGTTGATGTGGATCAATAGAGATAATCTTATTATAAAATCTTTATATAAAACTTTTTTGTATCTTGAACGCTTTTCCAGATATAACGAAAAATAGCTAAAAATCGCTTTATCAATAAAGGAAGTTTCATCCTTTATTTATTTTTTCGTTTTCTTTCGGGAATTTAACTCATAGCATGTTGCTCCCCTTTTTACATATATGTTCAAAATTCAATCGTTTTGTAAATGTAGTTTATACAATGACGAATTTATATTAATATAATAATATATGTATATATATATATATATATATACATATATGTAAAAGAGACATGTCATAAGTTAAATTTTCGGAAGAAACAAAAAAATAAATTTTGTCATTGTATATAGATTACATTAACAAAACTTGATTTCTATGATTTTACATCAAAAAATCAATTTATTATAAGATTGTTATACACATTGTAGAAACTTTTATCATTATAGTGTAATATAACATCATGTTAGGTCACATGAGTTATCGTAACATTATACGGTGTCATCGCCTTTTCAAATATTTGTGGAACAAACTCTGAAGTTATTTTATAACGAAGGCACGTATTTGGAAATATGTAGCTTAATTAATTTTTTTCCTAATTAATTTCCTAATTAATTATTTACGTAATTAATTAATTTATCTACGTAAAGAAAAAAGAATTGATAGGATGACCGCACGGAATGTAGAGAAATCCAGATTCGTATCCTGGCTAAGGTGTTATTATATTTTTTTCATAATAAAATTCTTACAAAAATTCTTTTACAATTTTTTAGGAAAGGGGGATTCTATAGATGTTTCTGAGCATCAAAACTATTAAATTGCTCGTTAATTTAATAATATTAATTCTGGCATCATGCAATAATTATATTGGTCACAGCAGATCTTAGTGCTGAATAATAATTATTACAATCTCCAGCTTATGCGAACTACATGCTGCATTTTTATCGGACTTGAAATACAGTTATTGCATGATGCCAGAATTAATATTATTAAATTAACGAGCAATTTAATAGTTTTGATGCTCAGAAACATCTATAGAATCCCCCTTTCCTAAAAAATTGTAAAAGAATTTTTGTAAGAATTTTATTATGAAANGTGAAAAAAATATATTAACACCTTAGCCAGGATATATTTAGTCTTTGTTGTTTTTGTTGAGGAATCCTCCTAGAGTTATAATATGAATCAGAACGTATATTTTGAGAATTAGTTATTCATGATGTTACATGTCTAGTTGTTGGTCAATTAAGAAACTCGAATAACATCAAAGCATACTTCGCGTTTTATTTTTTTCAGTTTGTGAATCTTACAACTCAGTAAGTTAGTTAATATTGTAATATCAGTTAGTTAATCTTGTGTAGAATTGTGAGTATTAAAGAAATATCTAAGTGTATTGCTTAATCAATATTTAATCTTGGATTTAAAAAGATGTCAAACATAGACCTCTCTCTTTAAATTGTAAAATTATCTAAAAAACATTTAAATGGAAGGTGGAAGAAATAAAATAAGGCATCTATTTTAAATATTTTGGTATATTAAATAGTTTAACAATTTTTAAAATAATTGTCAAAACCGCTCGTATTTTTCAAATAAATAATTTAAATAAATAATTTTTAATTTACAACTTTTTCTCTATAGACATTCATTTATTTTTATTTTCTATAAATACATTATATATACATAAATATCTCGCAATCTTCGTGAGATATAAATACCATGGAATATAAGAAGACATAATTAAATAAAAAATATATTTTCTAAATGTTCATTCAACATTTCATTGTTATTTTAATTTTTTATTTCCTATTTATACATCTTAATATCTAAATGGATCTTAATACAAGGTTTCACTAGCCGCAAACTCCTCAGAGAACGCCGCGCATACGTTATTAATGCAAATGCGATGCAAATGTATTTGCACTCGCTTCAATGTGATCTAATGACGTTAAAGTTAGCATTGTACAGTAGAATTGATGAAATCGCTTGTTACAGGTATACACAGTTTTCTTAATTCGTTAATCTGTAAGTCTGTTCATTTAAATTAATGCCATTTTGTAATATCATTTCTATCGAAGATAAATATATGATGACGCACGATTTGTTTTTTATGATTTTTAATTAATGAAAAATTATATAATGTAATTAAAATCTTAGGTACATAAATCAGTATTAATTTTATAAGCTTTATAATATTTACAAAATTTATAAATCCGATATTAAAAAGTATTAAATTCTTTTTTAAAGAAACAAATAATATTGAAACGCACTTAACATGCTACTTATCAAACACATTTTTATAGAAACGAGGAGATGCCTTATATTCATATACTATTTAATTTCCAGTTTAATTTTCACAACTTTTACGTAATGCAACTGAATTATTGCACTGATTAAGACTTATAGATATCCTCGAAGTATTGAGAGGTGAGAATATATGTACCTGAAAAGGTCGTGATGAAAAGAAGAGCAATATTTGTCTTGTAAATCTCGCGAGAAATTATGTGCCTGGAAAGGATTACTCATTATTAATAATTGATTAATGATAATGAACACCCCATTATTGTTTCATGCTTTCTTTCATACCTTGTATATCCAAATATATAATCGATATCAACTTGACCTCAACAGAATTGCTTAAACTCATTTAACACTTTAGCGTTGAGAATTATTAATTCGTACATCATACTGCGTCATACTCAGATAGAACGTAATTATGGAAGCTTAAGGGAGAAGCAAAACGGCTCAAGTGGGATTTGATGCTGTTATTGTGCTGCAACGGGAATAGTACGCGATCGTTAAACGGTAATAATAATGTCGATCTAGTCTGCGATAAGACCGATAATGAGTCCATGTCGGTCTGGAGAAAACGGAAAGAACGTCAATTAACAGAGAACAATTAAAGTGAAATGTGATCCAGCTAGAATGTCGGTTTCAAGTCAAGAAAATCTAGGTCGTTTGAAAAAGATTGGAAGGTAATCGAATATCGTGATTTAGCGCAATAGATGATAGGTATAGTCGATACAAAAATTTATCGCAGTAAAACATGACTATTTCTTAATACTGGATATGAAAATGTTATATTAAAGTAATACTTGAAAATAGAAATATCCGTTTTTTTAAAGATTAGTTTTAATGCACTGTAAGAAGGAAATGAAAAATGTTAACAATGTTGTCAAATGCTCCAAAATATAAGAAGATAGGCGAAGTATTATCTTACAAATCACGAGTATTCAACAATATGTTCTGAGTGCATCGCCGTGCGATGAAACGCGAGACCGGTTTTCGGTGTTTCCTGGTGCGTGCAGCAGTTGCCGCCGGCGATTAATTACATCGGTATCAGTTCCTATTACCAGGAACGGCTGGCGGGCGTCGATACTTTCCGATAAAACGCGGCTAAGGTTAATATCGTCCATGGATGCACTCAACTCCCTGCCTGGGTGACACTGATAGCGAGCGGAAGCGGAAAATCGATTCGTTCGCGGCCAATATAACCCGCCGCCGTTTAAGGGATGCACGGCACGGAAAGTAATACGGCGGATTACTCTCCTCGTGAGCGCATCGATGTCCTAATGCAATTTGCAAGTCGATGCGAAAAACGCACCGGCAACCAGCCCCCCTTCCCCTCCTCCCCGTCTCTCTTGGTCGAGATCTCGAAAAATCAGCTTGATGGAATAGAACCAATCGAAAATACTTACAATTCGATAAGTGTCGCGACAATATTTTTTACCTTATTTCTAACACTTCAAATTTGATCAGTAGGGATTAAGAAGATTCGTACTTTGCTAGAATTTTTCTATGGACTACCAGTACTTCGTATTCCTCAACAATAAGATTCTAATTTGCCGTCGTGGTGCGTTGGAATTTTAACCCTTTCCGACTCTTCGTTCTGCGATGTAATATTGCGGTTCATTCTGTCTGGAATGAGCTGCAATGCCGGCATCTTGCGCCTTCGTCGTATAATAAACCGCGGCTCGAGAGACGATTAATTTATTCGGGCAAAGAAATATTCTTTCATCCCGCTTTCGCGTTGGAATAAATGCCATTACTTAAAATCCATGTCTGTTTAATAAAAGCAAGAGAAGAGATTTTTATCTTGTAGTTCTTGTAGTCTTCGTATTTAATATATTCAATTCTTCTGGAATATCCATTGTAATATGAGTATTCGTATATTACATAATGTTTTTCTGATAATTTCGCATATGATTTTTATGAAATTAATTTCTTTATAATAATATAACATGCAATTAGCCCGTGTTAGTAATCAGCAATAATCTGAAATCAATAGGCTTAATAACGAGCAAGCAACAAAATTATTCCAAATTATACATGTGTTTATTTAATAAATTCGAGCCAAATTAACACTAGTAACTTTTTATACAAACAAGAAACTGACACATGTGTATATTTAATAGATAATGAAATTTGACCAAATTAAGAATAAAATCTTTTAATATAAACAGTAACCGTACGTTTCGAGCTGCACAGAGTCTTCAGCGATAAATAAATGACATAAATAAAATTTTTTCTAGTTTTTCGGCCATTCGTGGATAGATATTATTCTTAATTTGATCGAATTTTATTATCTATTAAATATACATGTATGCCGATTTCTTGTTTATATAAAAAGTTACTATTATTAATTTGGTTCGAATTTATTAAATACACACATATGTAATTTGAAATAATTTTGTTGTTTGCTCGTTATTAGGCCTATTGATTTCAGATTATTATTAATTTCTTTATTATTACATAATTATAACGATTTAATAATTCCGAGTTTACAGTAAGAAACTTTCGATCTTGCGATTAAGCCTTTCGTTACGATAGTTGGACGATCGCTTGCGACGGTCAATGTCAAACTGTTTTGGTTACAACACGAGTAGCTCGTTGAGGCCGAACTGTATCCCAGGATCGAACTGGTGGTACGCCGCAGCACTTCCTCCTCGAGGTTCGCGGTTCCACCGGGAATTTCAGGTTCCTCCGCTTCACTCCGCGGAGACCCTCGAAACGCCTCAAAGTGACCGTAGAGCGTTAGTCGAGAAGCCGGCTATATATTTTAGAGACTCAACTTTGCAGTCCAAATTGCGGCGGCGCCAGTTTAAACGTGAATTTCGTACCAACTTTATGGCACTGTGATATCTGTGTCATAATTAATTTATGATATAGAATATATTCGTGGAAAAAGAGGGGCATCTATTTACTGGAGTCAGCTATAATAAAGGAAGGTTATAGACTCATAGATTCTCTTAGGAAACAGTTAAGAAGGAGAATGAGAAGTTAAAGAAAAAAAAAATTTTTTTAATTATTTGTTTTTTTTTTATATTAATGATGTAATAATATTACAATTTAACGCGAAAGGCTCTGCCATTTGTTTTTGCAGAATATAATTCATGTTCATGTAAGTACTCGCGACTAATTTCATGCGTTAATGCCACGGTGGCGTTAATTCGTTAAGTAAAGTAAACGCATGCGCCGCGATATTCGCCAGTGAGGAAGGAAAATAAAAGCCCTCCGCGAGCTAGAGCGAGAATGAAATCTAAAGGAGGGGACCTAAATATTCCGCGCGCCGGCGAATATTCGCGGTTCGACGAAACTCTATCCGTTTGAATAACGCCTGACTCGATTCGAATGAACTTTTCGTGCGGAAGAAGCCCGTTGGTCGGTAGAGCCGCCATGCGCACCAGGAAGTAACTTCGTCCTCTCTTACGGAGAAGCGCCGAGGCAAAACTACTTGCCGAGCGGAAGCAACTTGAGGCGATCGCTGTGTTTGAGAAATTCGCTCTTGTACGTACGTCTGTGATAATGTTTCGAGATTTCCGCCTAGAAAGACTGCCACGAATCCCCAAGTAGAGTGCGATACGACGACGCCTTCCAATTGTGAATTCCGCTCTTTAATCTCAAATATATCTCGTCGAGAATTGTTTCTTATACAGTTGAACTTCCAGTACATATAGAAAATTTTTATGCTTCGATTATTACAGCAATGATATGCAGTTACGAAACTAATTGTCTGGATACAAGATATGGGAGTTTTATTCACAAATTCATTAAATATTATAATTTTTTTTAAATCAAGAATGCTTTTGATTTGTAGCATGAAATAAACTTCCAATATCTTGACAACTAGTCGTGTGTTGATAATTAATAATCACGAGGCTGTACATAAAATGGTTTAACTCTCAGTGCCCACACTGGATGATCCGGGTCGATTTTCAAAATTTTACTTATTCTTTTGCACTTTTTATTTATTGTAAATACGTCACATCAATTTTAATTAATTTTTTAAATCGATTGTTTAGAAATTTTACTTAATGCAAAATATCTTTTTTTATTTGACTTTCCGACTTTCGCACCGGAAAATTCTTTTTTTCAGTTTCTAAACGATCGATTAAAAAAATTAATTAAAATCGATGTGTTATAACCCGAAATAGAAGCGATAGAAAACGTCGAGGGTCAGAAATACCCGAATGTAAGTAGATAGGGACTTTTTTGAAATGGACTTTTTTGCACCGAGGCTTAATATTCCGTCACAGTTTTGCTATTTTTTACATACATTTTCAGATTTAAGTAAAAACAGATAAAGATAAAGTCGGCATTTTGTTGCAATTTTATTTAAATACTTAAATCTTTTAATCCGATTTTGTTGATAGCAAGCCAGTGAATTTTTTAAATTTGAACACAAGTTTGCTTTTGATGGAAATGTGCTGGTAAGAGTTTACATCTTTAATCATGTTTTCTCTAAAAAATTAATAATATTTGGTGAATTTGTAGCATAAAATGAACTCTCGGTCCTTTGTATGAAAAATTAATTTCATGACTGTATATGGTAATTATGTGATACTTGTGTTACGCCAATACTTTCTTTTTTCAATTGCTGTAATGAAAATCGAAAATAGAAAACAAAGATTAGAAATCATGGACAGACAATTAACGAGAATTCTTATACACGGAAAGGGTGGAGTTGAGAACATTCTGGTGTACGCGGACTTGTGCAGTTTAACAGATTGCTACGATGTTGCAAGTTGGTCGATAACAACAGAATTTGCAGCACAATAATATGCAAGTGCGTATTTGTTATATATTTCCGTTGTAAGAGATTTATTGTAGGAAATTTATTGAATTTATATCTCTACAAAGAACTTTAATCAAAATACGTTAGGCATGATTTATAGATGTACTACAAAAACAGATAAATTATTATTGAGTATTATTAATTACACAAATTGGTTTTCGCTATAAAATTGTTAGAAAGCGTGAGAAGATTATTAACGAATTTATAAGAGGAAAATGCAGTGGATCCCCACTTTGATCGTATTATATCGTAATCCGATAACGCCAATTTCTTAAGAAATGTCAGTAACGTGATAAAGAAACGTTTCCTAGAACATCATTCACGGTCATCGTGTAAACGTTGTTTCCCGTCAAACTTCACGACAGCCAGTGGGGGTGATCGATCGCGAAAAAGCAGTGAACCGACATCGATAGGGCCGGACACGTTTGTCACTCGAAGCCGCGATCGATTGGCCACGACGCCATCGACGACGACGGGCTGTTTGCGAAGGTTCGTCAAAAACTGAACGACAAAAAAGAATGCGGGAACGCGACGGAAAAACAACGGAGGCGCGTCTGTTGGACGACGCGGAGAAGGAGAATCCGAAAAAACAACAAGGGAGCATTGAGAGGGGAACCGTGAAAATCGAAGGACCGGTCGACGAGCCGATTCAACGGAAATGAAAAAGGTGCCGGTAATGAGAGTCGAGCAAACTGCGAATGTGGTGTGAGGGTACGTGGGGGTGTCGAGTTTGCCAGGGAATGCGATGAAAACTCCGACGAGCTAGACGATTAATCCTCTTTGTCATTTAAATCGAGGCCGATGCGTGTCACGCGGCCGTGGTCGCGTTGTCAATCGTTATTGGAACGGTTATCGATTTATTGCGACTCCCTTCCGTGTGCTGCGGGTTGGGTTGCGAGGGTTGGCGTAAAGGGCGCAAGTAGTGGCACGTCGATGATAATTGAAATTCGAGTAGCGACGGTAACGAGATGTTTATGCAATAACGCGTGGAGCGATAGCTGAGTTTGAGGCGTTTCGGCCGGGTAGGTTTAATATTGGGTTCCCTTTCTCGCCGACAGGAAAACCTACATTCTCTTTTGTGCGCATCCTGCGCTCCTTATTTTAATCGTTCGCCATTCTTCTTTTCTACATTGTTTCATCGCTGGAAACCTTAGAAACATGTAGCGATCTATTTTGAGGCACAAAAGAAATTGGGGGTTGTTTGATGAAGTTATGCTCGTAATGATATAGAATTATTGAGATTAAATAGAATATTTTCATGTTTGAATAAGTTTGAAACGGTTTTTGGCCTTTCTGCAATAATGTGAAAAGTAGTTTTTACATGAATATTATTATTTTCCACGCTCAAAGTGAAATAGATTTTCCAAGCTTTTTAACTGCTTAACAAGCAAATCAAACCTTGCAATTTTGCAGATGAAGAGCTTCGAAAATCGATCTCACTTTGAGCATAGAAAGTAGTAGTATTCATGCAAAAGTTGCTTTTCAAATATTACCTCGATAATTACATTATCAAAATTGGAAATCTTTTTTACTCATTAAATATAAATAATCTGCATTACACATATATAATATAAATTATGTAAACTATTGTTATCTATATAAACAATAATCTATGGAACATCGAACATTCAGATTTTATTAGAAATAGTAAAAATTATATTCCTCTTTTTAATGTTATATTTATATATAAAATCACAAATATCAGCACTAAAAGCTATGACTGTTAGGGCTTCTCGATTTTTTATATTTGTGTTTTTAGATATTGATTTAGGTTTTTTTATTACTATGATTCCAATTATATGGATTAAATTCCAAAAGTTAGATGTACAAACAATTTTATAATTTAATCATTTTTTCGGTATTGTGTTCCAATTTATAATAATTTACATTGTATGTATTGTTTACATGAAAAAGGGTCATGCAAACATAACGTAAACAATGCGCAAATAATTCATGTAGACGTAATCTCAAAATGTACAGCACCCTGGTAATTACTTAATATTATTTAAATATCTAGCAAGCGCTTTTGAAGTGTTTGAAGTAATAAAAACTAACGTTTGATTTTTAGTTATAAAGGTTATTCAAGTAGCTTGCATGATTCTTACATTTTTTAACACGTGCACTAAGAACAGCAAATAAGAAGAAAAGTTATTCGTGTCACAAGAATAAGATTTGTCCGATAAAAAATTAATACGACCGACATCGCGTCGCCAAAACATTGGCAAAAACATATTATACAACATACAGCTCTTTATAAGAATCCGATCGAGTTGCTACGGTTAGACGTCGTACCGGAAATCGAGGGAGTTATGTAAACCCGATTTCAGAGCGGCAATCGAATGCGTGGCGGAACCAATCGACTTTTGAACTTTCCGGTTACGGGACTTACAAGACGCGTAGCTTCCAAGTTTCGTGCCGCGGAATCGATGGAGATTACAATAGGCTGTCTGACGTTGTTACATGAAAACTTTGCTCACGTTGCTTGCTTTGCCACTTCCGCTCCCGAGAAGAAAATCTCGAAATTCTGACGCGACAATCTGTCCGAAGCTAAATGACAAAACCTCGCAATTCTCGAGTTTCGTATTGTAGTTTTCTAGCATAACCGAGGTTAACAAAATTAACAGAATTTTAGACAGTATGTTGGAAGTTTTGATTGTGTTGGTTTAATTGTGTATTTGTACTGTATATACATCAAATGTGTAATTTTAGCGCGACAAATTGTCCTTTGTAAATGAGCATACATTTGGCGTTAATTAAAGCTGAGTGATTTATACTGTCGTTAATATTCACGACTTTGATATGAAGAGATTATCAATCTTCTCATTTGCTCTGCTTAAATAATAAAAATTATATAATTTATTAATCTTTAATTATACTCATGATATTTATGGTGCATTAATCATGCTCGCATAATACATTTTATACACCAAGTTAATAGTACATTAAATCGGTATAGATATGATATCAGGAATTATATTGTATTTAAATATAATATCTATTAAATTAAATCAAAATTAATTTTGCTCGAGACATAACGATTAAAATATTAATGACAATGCGTTCTGCAATTAATTGTAAATACTTGTTCGACAATTCTTATCGTAATTGTAACCGAAATCGACGGGATCAGACATCAGTAATCAGCGTTAATTAGAAACAAACCGTTTCTCTAGTGAAACATGACACGGCCGATTAAGCTCTTAAAATTTCGCAGCGCCCGCGTGTCGGAAAATACGTTCCTATCTCGACATCCATGCAGCAAGGTCCGCGATTTATGACTCGCAGGCTCCTGCCTGCGCCCTATTTCTCCATCCTTCCTTTCTTATATCCTTCCGGAGTCTTCTTCGACCTTTTCTTTTCGCCCGCTGATGTCGTAAATAGCTCCTTTCTTACTCCCTCGCTAATGTAAGACAAAATTGCAAGATTATTTTCAATGGTCCTGCTGTAAACGTTGAAATATTTAATACAATAAGGCTGATGCACTTTCCCTCGACTGAAATTCTTTAGCAAATTATAGTTGAACTTTCTTTCTCTACAGTTTGACTGTGCACTGTTTTTTGCAACTTTTAAGATTAAATAAAGCCGTATATTGTCTCTTTACAAAGGGGCTAATTAATAAATTACTTAAAAGAAGAAAATCCTAACGGAAGATAAACGTATACAAAATAATACGAGCGCGAATGCTTAATATATTGCATAATGCTAAATAAAAAATAGAATACTTTGGAATTTTTATGAGAGAAATCATTGACAATATTCTTAAAAATTTTAATTTAATATTAACTGGACTTTTACATGGAAAAAAGTTTAACTGGATACAGATCTGACAATAATTTTGTTAGACTTTCAAATGCCTGTTATAATGTCAAAATTTGTTGCAACATTGTTCATCATGCTTAAACATCTGTCATAATTATTTTAATGGTCAACAAAATTACAAATTAATATTCAATATTTGCTACATTTTTAAATATTTTTACAAAATCGTTTTTTCTGTATATAACTGCATTTGTATGTAATTATTATTGCAAATAACACAGCAAATTAATAGCGCGCAAACTGTGTTTGTAATATACTTTGTAATGCTGCAGTTAAATATCTTAGTAAGTAAAAAAAACGTCATGAGCGGAAAAATGTGTATTTGGATAACATTTTTCGCGTGGCTGAAATTCCTTAAATACTTAGCGTAACCTGGAAATGAAGGGCTTTCCAACCTTGACCACTGGGAAGTAGATCATGTTGGTGAGAACATGTCTGAATAACGTCATTTAAAAACATGATACACGAAACATTGCATTTATAATACGCATTTTCTTGCATTAGAAAACATCATTGGCATCACGAACAGCCTAACCAATATCAGACCGCGTTGTAAATCCAGTTGCTCTAGTATCATATTTAAAGAAAATTGTATAATTCAAGAACACGATACAGCTATGATTTGTATATAAACATTCCTGACTTTTTTGAAATTTTTTGACCTTTTTTTAAATAATTTTCTAAAATAGCATTGAATTTTATGGAAAGCAGTTTTAATCGTAAACAAAATTATAAGAGTTTCGAAAAAACTATATTAATAAAAAAGAATGGTGTTTAAAGAACATTTTGGTATTAAAAAATTGAAGCTGTATCGTGTTATTTTGTGTGACAAATGTTCTTGAATTATATAATTTTCTTTAAATGTGATATTAGAGCAACTGGATTTACAACACGGTCTGATATTGGTTAGGCTGCTCGTGATGCCAATGATGTTTTCTAAGTTGAAAAAGCAACACATTTCATGTACAACTAAGAAAATGTAGGCCATATAAATTATAGTATATAATACGTAAATTATTGATTTTTCTTTTGTATACAGAATAATTAGAGAATTCATATGCAAGAAATGATATAAATTCATTTAAGAAATGACGATAATCTTTATATGAAAAATATTTTTATATGAAAACCTTGAAAAATTGAACTTTAATTTTACAAGTATTATTTATTCCCCTCCAGATTTTATAGCTTTTGTATAAAATATATTTTTTCAAATATTTTGCTTTCGAGATATTTCACTAGTCCGATACCTTTTGCTTTCTGTGTATAATAAATTAACTCTAAATTTTTTTGTATTAAAAACATTTTTTTGTATTAAAAAATAAAGGTTATAAAACAAGTTTGATAATTAAAATCGATAAAAACATGAATTTTCATATTTCAAGCATATACACGTGAATTTGTTTATCGATGACCTATTTCACTGTTCACGCAAATTTTGTGAAAATACAGCGATATGCAACGTTTTTTGGAAAGTTGCATATCGAATTGCTATTAAAAGAAATTGACGATTAATAATACCCACATAAACCAATCGGAAAATGGTTTTGAAAAATTGCGGTTGCCCGAAAATCGCGTGTATTACTCGCAAAACGAAGGGCGAAGATTGAAATCAAATTTGACTTCGCATATAACGGGCCGCCGGCGATACATTCTCGCCAGAGAGCCATTAAACGATAAATCGCTTATTACCGGCAATTAATATCGCGAACAGCGGACATCCCGTTAATTCTCGTTTAAACAAGCGCCGGTTGGAATTCATTCCTCGTAACAGCAAACTGCATTTTCCCCGGGCCATCTTGAGCTATGCGCGCGGTCATATCAGTTCGCGGATACTGCAATAGAAGCAGCAACAGCAGAGGTAGCAACGACCGCCGTCGCCGCTGCCGCTGTCGCTGCCGCCGGAGATGGAGCTCGACTAAAACTAATTTCTCTTGGAAGCCGACTTCTTTTGTGGGAATTTTTTTTTAAATACTGCTCTTTTTTTTAGTAAAATTAAAATGCTTACATACTTCGTGGGGGACGCGAGAGCGGCAGATAGTTTGTGCCACCATTGTTTTTAGCGAACGGCTGGAGCAAAAAAATCCTAAATAGAACAAAAAATTAGCAAAAGAATAGCAAATAATTCCTGAGTTACATTTGATTGTGCTGAAATGGCTGTGCCAGCTTAATGATGTCTACTTTTACCACGTAGAAATTAAAAGACCACGTGGTAGAAAAGATATAAGAAAATTTATTTACCTTTTTCCTCTTTTTTTTTCTCAATCTATCCTCCATACATTGGAAAATTTTACTTCGCCAGCTCTGGCAATTGATCACAGCCATTCACCGCGATCGGTACTTAGAGTCTAAATTTTCTATTGGATCCACCAATTAGAAAATTTTATGTTAAATTAGCCAATTAGCAATGTGAGCAATTGGACGTCACTCAAAATCTAATAGCGTGATAGAACAAATTGCATTCTCTAATGAAAACTAATAATTACTGCGAGAATTTTAAACTATATAGTAAATATCGCTCTCTGTTGAAGATTTCTAATATGAAAGAACATACATTCGAAGTAGGAAAATAATTTGATGAAGTTTTACATGAAGAGCTTTTTTCGCCTTAGCTTCATCTTTTCTATCGGTGAAGCGGTTGGAAAAAGAATAATTAACACAATAATTATAAAAATCATACTAGCATAAATTCTAAAAACTATAAAGCAGTGTGAGCAGAGATAAAACTATTTTTAATAAAATATTAGGTAACTGAATAAAACTGGAGAATATTTTATTCTATCTCTCAATCTCCCGCTCGTTGCTCATTCTTGAGCATTCATCGTCTTCGCGATTTTTATTAAGATCCGCGACAACTATAAGATTACCGGCAACAATTTTTTTTCCCGGCAAGCGTGAAATCTTTAATCTTTCCACATACTTAAGTCGTTTCATATTTCGAAAGTCGCGGGGAAAGATCAGGGAGAGAGGCGACTAGGCCGCACGCAAGCTGGATACAGCACGAAGCCTGTTTTATAATGGCGTACGCCCTAAAGCCGATTTGTTGCACGCTCGTGGAGGTAGTCGCGCGAGATACGGCACGATTAAGGGTAAAAGTTTCTCAGGTCGGGTTCGCCGCGCGGGAAAGGATCTCTCGTGCACCGGATGAGCTCCGGTGCACTCTCGAAAGTGAATACCCGGGAATTACTGGCGGCTGAAGAGGGCGCATTCTCTCTTTCTATCTTCCTCCCGACTTTATCTGTCGGTTTATTTATGAAGCATAAATTCGCGTTTCGCACTGCGTACACGCGAGAGAAAGAGAGAGAGAGAGAGAGACCAGGGACGCTGCCGCCGCCGCCGCAGATATTTCGGGGATAATTCCCGCGGCGGATGTTTCCGAAGTTGTTGTGAGCTCACACTGGGGGATGAGAGTTGCTGCACCGGTATGATATCGCCTAACTCGACGCGTGGCATATTGCTTGAGCAATATTCGTATGCTCAAATGCAATCGTGTGGATGGAGCGATGCCGGTTGTGCATTACAGCCGTACACGTGCTCGTTTTCCCGTCGATTGACGATCACGGAGATTTTTCGTTTAATGTTCAGCGTCATTTCCGCGAATTTAATTCTCGAGATAATAAATATAAAAAAATATTGCACGTTATGCATTTTCATTGTCACGTTTCCATCGTTCAAGCACAAATATAATGCATTCTCATGTATATTTAGCATCGAAATCTGTACTCTCTCGGAGTTTAACGATATAAAAGTATGATTTCTATATTCTCATTCATATGTTGAACGGGTTTAATGCATAAAATATAAAACGAATAGCTTCGTTTATTGCGAATACAAACGATGGATGTAAATTGTAATCACAATTACGTCTTTACGAGATTTGCTTTTTACCTGGGAAAACATGGGAAAACCACCAATCAGTGAGCTGGTTTGTTTCGCTGGTAATCAGTCGAATAAACAGATCTGGTTACTGTATTATTGCTAGCAGAGTTTACATAGAAAATGGATAACGACTCGCACACCAACGCTTCGCATTAGAGATGATTAATCAATTATGGACATTTAAAACCGGAATCATCAAAATGCTAATTTTCACGAGCTCGTATACTATGCCACGAGTTCATTTGCTTAAATCAACCGCGTGGAAGTTCGACACCGTATTTATGACATACAATTAAGCGATGGATTTACCTACTATAAGTATGTATATTACAGTCTGTTATTGTATCTTCTCGTACGTTAAAAATTTTATTTTAGTTCAATTACATACACCGAGAGAAATGTTTGGTAAAACCAACTAACGTTTGGTTGAATAGTTGATCTTACCAAACGATTTCTCTCAGGGTAGTATATACACAGCGTAAATGATACAAAAATTACTATAAAATGATATTTTTATTTTTATATATTCACATATTTTATATTAACAGAGGGATATTTTATGGCTACATAATAAACTTTCGATTATGTTTGGCATACATAATTTTATTTGATCGATTAAATCGATAAAAATCTTAAGAAATTTAAAAAAAGATTTTTTATAATCATGATAGATAATAGGATTATTATTCCACAGGGGGATGAAAGAATTTTATTTGTGATGTATAAATATGTTACAATTCTAAACCTTTTCTAAATTATATCTGTAGCTTTTATAAAATAGTCGACATATATATTCTTTTTCTAATCAACTCATTTTATTCAAGTTTGCTAAATATTAAATTACTAATTAAATTTTTATTTGTAAATATATGCACTTCGGATTATAAAAAATTATTTCTTTTCTTGAAAATTTCTCAATGATTTTAATCATAATTGATTAATTTTCGTTCTCACTTTGAATTCAAAATAATGAAATATAAATATCTTTAGTAAATCATCTAGTTCTGCGAATAATTTTGCGAAAAAACACGTGACAAATATCGGTCTTTGTCGTCACTTTTTTTGACGTCGTGCCTTTAGCTTTTGCATAATATTTCATAGTGCTGTGGTGAGAGAAGGAGAGAAACCATTTTTTTCTCTCATTAGTTGTTACAGAAAAAAAGATAGGATGAACGTGACAATGATCGATCGGGATGTAACGCGAAGAAAGCCTTGCTTCATTTTTCTAATTATCAATTGAGAGCAGTACAGCTATACTCAAGCTATACTCGACTATAATTTACAAACTTTCGTAGTTGCTTGATAGCTCCTTACTCAGCCCTCCTTCGATCTGGTTTGGCCGATGCGGATCGGCAGGATACAGTATTCCGGACGTTGTTCCTTATCCTTATGGAGAGGGAGAGACGCGATCCCGTTGTTGGGGGCTGCCGAGGGCTGACCCGAAGCTCATTTGGCTCCTTCTGATTAAACCCGAGTCAGCACAATGTTTACGCTACCGGTGCACTCCTCGCCCCTTCCACTTCCGGCGTTCTCCATTATTCGCGAGATTACTCATTTTCCGAGCAATTTAACTCCTCAAAATTTACGTAAACGCGTTTGCGCGCGTTCACTTGCAAAACTTAATTCTCGTGATACTCGCTGTAATACTCGATTTAATACACTGTGTACTGTTTTTGATAGCGACAACGAACGAACGATATGTCGTATCGTTTATGAGATAATTGTTTCTTCTTGCCCTTTCTCTTGTTCGTATTCTCTCTTTACTCGCACTATGATTACTTATTTCGCGAAGACAGGAAAATCTTCCAATGCGCGAATTCATCTCGCGCCGCGCTATTTGCACTTCTTCGCGAAATCGAGCGAAAGGTATTTTACCGAACAAGAAAATCGCAATTTCCGTCAGTGACGTCGGAGTGCGGAATTGTCGTTTTTCATTCTGTGAGAAAGAGAGACGGTATGCACTTGTGACGCTTCGGAAGAAACAAAACAGAAAATCTTGATTTATAGTATAAATTTCATTATTGAATCATGCTTTAGGTGGAAATTCTTTTAAATTGATAATTTAAATTGTAAATTTAATTAAATAATCAACATTTTAATTTAAGAGAGCTATAAGTATATTCTGTGGTATTTAAATGGTTTGGCTGCTACGTATTAAGATCATTGATATCATAAATCTATACCTATCATTAAAAAAAATATTTATTAAGGTATAAGACAAATACAAATAATATTCTATTTAACATGACAAACAATATTTTTTTTGTTAATTTCTGTGACTCTTATTTTAAACATTTTTCTCACATAAGAATTAACAGAATCATATACTCATATGATAGAATCGATTGAATAAGCAGGGCAAGCTGGTACACTAGACAAATTTGCTGATAAAACTTTGTCGAGCTATAGTTTCTGAACTATCTGCACGTAATCTCGTTGATTAAAAGGGGAAACTGTCGTGTTTTCCATTGAGTGTAAATGTTTGTTATTATTGTCCATAATTGGACTACGATTGAGTTGTTGTGGTGCAAACAGTATTTATAGAGATATAGTTAGGATATGCATGATAAACTAACGCGTCTATTACAAATCTTCTCCAGCAATAAATCTCTCCGCGTAATTAGTAAAATTTGAATATTTAATAATCCAAAAGCAAATTATGCTTTATAATTTTATTTTATATTTAATTTTATAAAAATAAAAGGCTGAAAATAATAAGGCAGTGTCTTACGTGTTATGATTAAATTTATTAAATGTAAAATTAAGAATTGCTAAATTAAAATATAATTTTGACATAATTATCGAATTTTTCCTTTCTTTATTTTCCTGCTAAACTAGGAAATTGCAGCGCATTATTTTCATTCTTCTCACTCGTGGCAATTTGCATTTGAAATTTTGTTTTTGGCAGATTCCAATGAAATAAGCGCTCGCGAGATTTTCAGTCGAGAGAGAACTGTCCGCGAATGTGACGGATGAGGTGTCGGAATTCACCGAGAAGTAAGCGCAGGAATGACGTAATTGAAGACTAGAATCGTTGAAAAGATCGGCAAACCATCGTTGGTCTCGTCGATTTCACCGTCGCATCGTCGTCGTCGTCGTTGTCGTCATTCCTTTTTTTCCCCTGGCTGCATAGCGATTCAATTGAAGCATTAACTAATTCACGAACGACGTCGTGTTTTCTGACGGCGACGTCGCCGATTTACGAGCGACGGGAAAAAAGGAAAATGAAGGATATTCTCAATCCAGAAATATTGCAATTTCTCGATCGCGATTAAAGCGTCAACTTGACGTGATTCTTTTTATTTATTTTTTCTCGTTCTTCTTGATATTCTTTATAAAGTATCTGCGCTATGGTAGATCTGATCAGGCTGTATAATAATTGAGGATTAATCTTTTCATGCCGATAATGAAATTGTGAAAAAGCGAATAACGTAAAATTTTTGTGCGTCAATGAGTTTTGAAATGTTAGTTGTCGGCGAAGTTTGTTCGGCAGGAAAAAATTTATCAATACGCGCAGGGATATATATTAATTTCGTCGGTGTACTTTCTCAAGCGGAATTTTATTCCGTTTCTTATCGATGCGCAGGCAGTTATTGGAAAGAATCCGGTGATTTATTACTCCATTCCTGCTCGAATGTTCCAAGGGTCGAGCACGAAGGGAGAAACTAAGGCGAAGAATTCTTCTTTGGCAAAAGGGCTGTTTATCGGGAATGTTTTTACGACCATCACCGGATTTACTTTTCTCGTATAAATTAAGTCTTTGTAAAGTGGAGCTCTTTAATGCCTTTAAGTATACCATTGAAGAAAATTCACTTTATGTTCAATTGTAGATTGTACTTTGAACCTGAAGTAATTTTTATGGTCTTAAAAAATTTTTTACAAACGAATTGTATGTTGAAATGTTCATTTTTCGAAGAAATTAATAGAGGAAGGAAGGAGGTGGTGAAATATCAATTTGTTTTTTTTTTTTAATAATTCAGGAGATATTAACGCATCACAAATCTTACCAGTTTATTAGCTATAGAGTTCTACCAATCATTATCATTCTATAGGTAAAAGTTTATCGGGTATATAGAACGTACGTAATTTACAATTTACTAAAGAGGGAAAAAAGGTTACGTGAGATAGCAGGGGGGAGGGGGGGAGTCGTGGAATAAACAGCTAATGTCATAAAAGACATTTTCTAAAAAATTATTAAAAAATAATTAATTAATGATCCTTCGTAGATCTTACACACTAATGAGTCACGAAACAAAGTTCTATGAATATTGTATAAAATATATTTTATTTGAAAAAAAATTTTTTAATAATTTCTTTGGCTTAAAAAATTACTTTTTAAAATAATTTTTTTGCTGCTAGTAAGCATTATGCAACGTCCACTATGAGGTTGTAAAATCGCAAGAGCGATCTTACGCTCATAATGCAAATGGCTCACGACCATCTCATGACCTCTCTCACTACATGATATAACTTTTATATGCCAAATTCATATATACATAACGGCACACATTAAATTCAATTACATTATTTGAAAGCCACATCCAAGGCTTTCAAGCTAAAGTTAAAAAATTATTATCTAACATAATGACATAAATAACAATTCTTAAAATTATGTAGATAGTATACACTTGTAAAAATTATTGCAAAACTGTCAGCTTTTATAAAAACACAGTGAACCCTAATGACCAGTAATCATCCTTCAACATCTAAATAGGCTGTACCGAAGTAACTTCAATGGTTGCTCTTAGAATTCATCGCGAATTATTCGAGATATAGTATCTCACCACCCTATACGTATCTCACGATTGCTGTCTTTCCTCTATTTGTAGCTTCTATATAAAGAGGAAAGGTCTATAAAGGCTGAATCCTCTGTAAATTTTGTTCAACCTTATAAAAATCTATGTCTTGAAATCAATTATATTCAATTTGAGTGATTCTAGCTCAAACGGAGATATTTAGTTCGGTAATGTTTTTTGAGATTAATTGAAATGTATTGTTTGAATTCTAATATGTAAGAACGGCATTAAAGAGAATTGAGAAAATTTTGCCATTCCAGACTGCTTCAAATCATTTTCCAATACGATTACCATGATTTTTTTGGAAGGTTCTTCTGTACAACATCAAATATTCAAAATATTGATTTCCGAAATAAATATGGTAACGCCACCGCATTAAATATCTCCGTTTGAGTTGGAATTATTCAAACTGAATATAATTAACCTCAATATACAGATTTTCATGAGTTTAGGATCAGAATAGGTCCTTATAAATCCTCTTTCAACAATAATGACGGATTAAAATTTTTACTGATTAAAGATTTGTAATTGATGAGACATGAAATGTAATGG
Organism: Solenopsis fugax; assembly: GCA_003595255.1. Lineage (NCBI taxonomy): Eukaryota > Metazoa > Arthropoda > Insecta > Hymenoptera > Formicidae > Solenopsis > Solenopsis fugax. The sequence goes on from QKQZ01047865.1 coordinate 22,756, forward strand.
CCTCGATATCTCTTAAAATCTTAAATAAGCATTATCGATTCTCTCGATGAACGTAAAAATGATAGAAAATCTTGAATCCGGAAGCAGCGAGTGAGAAAGGAATCAAGAATATTTTTCCACTAACTGCCATGACGCATGTCAGCTCGACGACTTCATCGTCGAGGAAGCCGTGCCGGAAGTCGTACACTCCAGCTTCACCACACGATTTCCGCATAGCGTTAAGAATTGCATTTGCTGCCCCGTTTCCCTGCGCCGATTCCCCAGCGGAAATCGGACCCGATAAAATGCGGAAACCCTTGAAAATTTCATAACGTTCCATGCGTTTCGCAGCCGCATTTCTTGAGAACGAGCTTCTCTCTTTTCTACTCCTCGCAGAGATGTTTTGAAATGTTCCTGTTACTCGTGACACACTTAGAATTTTATGGCATATTTTATATGAATGAATAATCCTTTTTGCGTTTTAACGCTATATTTTGTCTCTACAAAATTATCATATATTATTAATATTTTGCACTACGTCTTCTGTTTAATTTCTCAATTTTTATGTTTTGCTATTGAGGAATTAAAATGTAAAGTCCTAGATATTATGTTACGGAAGAAAAAATATTTCTCGCGTCAAATATTTTTATCTTTCGTCGGAACGTTATGAGTCGAGAAATATTTGCGCTAAATTTGATGGAAATTATTTGAAAACTGATTCGCTCGAATGATCACGATCTATTCAAAATAGAGCGAGGCTCATACGAAATGATGGCAGGGTTAGGAAAGCAAGAGCTGCGAAAACAGTGGAGCGATCCTTGGATTCGATGGTCCGCGAACGTCAGCGTGACAATGAGAGATGTTACGGTTACTGCGCGTAACATATCCGAGATATGCTATTCACCAAAGAGAAGTGCTCGTATCTTACGCGTAATGGGCATCTGTGGGAAAATATATATATGTATCGGATAGGAATTGATGTGCGTAAACCAGCAATATATAATACGTTACAAAGTTTTATAGCATTGTGTGTGAATCAATAATTGAATTTTTCTATCGATGCGAAATGAAAAAAGAATGTTATGGAATGAAATGTTATAAAAATACTACACCGTTTATACGTTTAAATAAATGTTAAATATATACGTAATATATAGTTTACATAGTAGAGGAAGGTTGTTGAAATCGTTACTACCCTTATTTAAAAATTCAACTCTGTGCTTGTATAGTTTCGATGGGATTATTTTAGAATTATATAGAATTGCCAGGATGCTTTATTATACTTGAGACAAATATAGTAAGAAATTTTTTTTTACATTCATAGAAAAATCATGACACTATAGCATTTTTTAACACATTTGTAGCTGAATTGAAAAAGTAAGATAAATGGTCTAGGTTTTGATAATCTGTAATAATCACAATATACTATTAGAATTAGATTAATAAGATTAAAATTTTCGTTTTGCTCTTTTCTTATAAATTACATAAACAAAATTTTACGAAATGCTCGAGTGTCCTAAAGCGCACCATGATATTGCTGCGATTTTGATTGTTGCCTAGTCGACACAATTTGTAACTGCTATATAATTTGTAAATAATGCTTTATATAACAAATATTTCGTGATATTTATATCATAATTACTCTTATCTATTGCTTTCTTTTATGTAACATAAATGTACAAATGCTATTATTTACATAACAAGTATTTGATGCTTCAATATAGAGAATTTAAACATTAGAAATATATTATAGTTATATAAAAAAGCAATTAATTATAATAAGAATATATAAACATACGACCATCATTAATTTTGAAAAAGGGCGAAATTACAATATAACTACAACATTGTTGCAACTTTCACTTTTGTTATATAAAATGTGATATTGAAACTTAGCTGTTGTATAGTAAACATATAACTGCGTCGATTGGGTGTGATATAAATGATTGTTTATTTATAGCGGATAAGAAATGGTCGAAAGAGAATACAGAAGGTTGTATTTAGAATCTTTGAATCGTGCTCTCGAAGAATATAAAAAAGATTGTAAAATAAGATTGATTAAAGAAAGGAAATATACGCATTTCTGGAAAATAACATTTTTTTCAATATTATTGGAACGAAGTTTTACGTAGAATGGAACGAGTTATTATTGTAGACTCCGTGAACGGTAGAGAACTATTGCAAGTTTACAACAAATTGTTTGAAGAGAGCATATTTCTAAATCGTACTACTTGCAGGCTTATTAAAATTCCTTATTTTAAAAAATTATAATAAAATGCAAAGAATTATGAAAAAATTACATAAGAAAGGGAAAATATTGGTCTCAATTTAAATCTGTTGATACATTTCTCGATCATAATGGATTATATTGAAAATATTGTACTTTATTATGTCTTTATATAAAAAACGTTGCGATTTTGGCAACTTCTTCCTACCACTAATCAACTTTTGTCATTTCGCTTATAGCTCGAAAATGGCTAAAGACTTCGATATTTTTGTACTAGGACTCTTGACTTTAATTAATCCTTAAACATTACGTCGTTAAAATATTACATTAGGATGGGAACTCGTACAGTTTCGTCTTGTAAGAATACCCGTCCAGTTAATTCTGCACGCGCGAGACATATCATTGAACTTCATGTAGAGTTTCGTAGTACCTAGCATTTATAACTGCGCCTTTCTCATTCCGGCGATATGGCACACCATTTAATCACCGTTACTCCCGCGCGACTCCGATCGCATGCGAAATAACGCTCGTTCGGGCGGAAATGCGCGCGGCTGCAGCGGCGGCGTCTTTCTGTAGGAGCAAGTTACAAATAAGCGAACGTAAATACCGTAGCGGCTTAAATCGCGCACGGTCGCGCATGAATTCGCGTTTTATGCGGGCGGGGTCCTCCGCGAAATGCACCAGAATCACCGTATTATGATAATCTATCGCCCATACGGTTCCTCGATGCGCGCCTTCGGATCTATCTGTCTCAATTTATAGCAGGGGTTATCGCCGGACAGGGCACGAATCGGTGCGAGAATTCCGCACCGCGCGATTATTATGCCGCGCGATAGCTCCGGCGAGCACATTTGACTATTCAACGGGTAAATTTAATTTCGGTTTTGCTCTCACCGCGCGATGTTTGCTTAATGATATTGCAATTTTTGTTCCGAAATTTGCTGCAATGCAAAATCGATGCGGATTAAAAAGATACTATTAAAAAGGGCAATTACGAATTTAGCTTGCTGCGGATTCGTGTGCAGCGGGAACAATGAGCGGAACGAACTCGGATTAAAAGATTGAACGTTCGTGTAATCATTATTTAATAATGTGCTTTTTTGCGTCCAAATAATTTTGCGAAATAGGAAAAATGGATAAAGCTCGGAAAAAGCAATAGCGTGAAATCTCATTGAATCTTCGCTTTGTGTGCGTCGTATACATTAATCCGGTCGATTCTTTATATAGATCACGCTCCGTCCGTCGATATACACCGGAATGTCCGTCGAATGCACCGGAATCGCCGTATTATGGTAATCGATTGCCCATTCGCTTCCGCGATACGCGTCTTTACGTTCTTTTCGGGCCATGCAAGCATGTTATGATCGAACGTCGCCGTAATGTTCGCAAAAATTTCTATGGATCGTAGCGTGGCGAATGAGCACATTCGAGAAGCACTTCATATATATATTCTTTTCTTTCTCTTGGTGATAAATGCATTTTCTTCGAGTTAACGCAGTATTAATGAGAAAATTACAGTCGTTATGATCACATCTCTCTATATATTTAATTACTTTCGAAGATACAAAGGTGCATAAGAATTTCATCAAATACTAATTTCACTTAGTAGCAAGGAAAAATTGAAATAGATTTAATAGAAATACTTATTTGAAAAATGTATCTATAAAAAAGCTAGTTGGAATAAGTATTTTGTGTAGTAAATATAAAAGAATAAAATTTAATATTAATATTTTTAATTAATTTAAAATATTAATATTAAATTAATATTAAATTAATAATAATTTAATATTAAATTAATAATTTAACATTTATGAGTACATTTACTTGAAATGAGCTATTTTATATTTTAATATAGTATGGATAAATAAGTTTTTTCTTTATTATCTATTTTTTTAGAAAATAGAAAATTGCAAAAACATTGAGCACAACGAGTCAAGCTAGAAGTTCCAATTGCTATTTTATTTTACAAATTTCGAAGTTAAAACTAGATTTTAATAAATTTTATTTAATAATTTACCAAATTACAAATCGCAAACGTTTCGGCCATACCTTAGGCCATCCTCAGTGTTAAATTAGAAAAAATATATACGGTGCACTGGCAATAATCGAAATCTATGAATAAAGAGATGTATAATGTTGTGTGTATATTCAGTACAAATACTTGCAGAATTTTTCAAACAACGCTTGAAAACATAGTACATTTTTTTTAGATACACAATCAAGAAGATGCGTCGAGATATAGTGCGATCGGTCGACATCCAGTTGATTAAGAAATGAAAATTCTTATAAAGAACAAATGGAAATTAAAAGAATATAAACTGTCCATTGATAAAAACAGTAATGCAAAAATAGAAATTAGTGAGACTAAAATAAAAATCAAACTGGATAATTATTTTAATCTTATTTTTGTATTATAATCTTCTATTTTCTGAATAAGGAAACTTATTTATCCACGATTGAAATGTAAAATAAATATCTTGTTTAAAATAAATGTATATATAAATGTTAAATATTCTCTATTTTCTTTATATTAACTGCGTAAAATATTTATTTCAAGTAATAATTTTTATAAATACATTCTTTAAATAAATATTTCTATTATTATCTTTTTTATTTCAATCAACTATTTTTCCCACACTGTATTTACTAAATTGAAGTATACAAAATAGATATGTATGAACATTGTGTGATATTATTTTCAAAACATATTCGAATCAAATGCAGAATGTATTTTTGTATATTATTGTAACGTTTAACGCAGTTAGTAAAAGCACTGTAGAAAATATAGTAAGAGAGACGTGCCAAGGAGAAAATGGTAGGTTTTCCAATCAGCCCGGTTTTGTGCGGCGCCATTATTGTCGTCACCATAACTTCGATACAGATTGCGCCTCGGCCGGAAAACTCGACGTCTTGTACGTCCATCGTTTATTTCTGAACTTCGAAGTCACGTAGATCCGGCAATAAAACTCGTGCAGGAGTAAAGACACCGTTTCACTCTACTTCCGCCTAGAACAGTTCCTTCGAGTTAACGGAACTCTGAGAATTTCGACAGGCACGACAGAAGTGGTAAACGCCCGTCGTGTCGTACTCCTTTTGGAGCGAGTAGTTTATTCGCGTTCCCTGCGTTATGAGAATTTCGACGTACGTGATAATGGCGAGTAGCGGTGACTTCTTTGGTCGAGGAATACGTTCGCTGAGTTTCACGCTCGTGACTGACAAGTTACGGATGCCGGGGAATTCGCTCTCTAACGAGGATGTTTGGCGGATGCAACTTTTCGACGCAGCACGCGAAAGCGTCGCGTCGCGTGAAAAGTCGCGAGTTTCTTTACGTTGAGGAGAACTTGCTTTTGAAGCGGAATTAATGTTGTAGATTTCGATATCGAAAACTCAGCTTATTTTGTTAAAGTTTCCTCGCTTTGGTTTAATCTAGATTTGGTTTAATTTAGATTGCGCACGGCTAAATAATTTCTTTGGGCTTATTTGAACATATTATCTACAAATACATTCTGCATTTTTTCACAATTAGTAAGTAATATTATCATTAATTAATAAGTAATATAATTAATTAATGTGTAATCATAAATTATATTACTACAGAAATAATTTATAAGTAATATAATTTAAAAAATTTTGGAATTGTTTCCTATTTTTTTTCACGTTTCCTTTATATTTAAATATAATTTTTTTATGCATATATCGCTAGTTTTAAATTTATTCACCGGTTGAAAGTAATTTGATATTACACAATGTGTGATTGGCTACAAAAGGTTATTAAAATCTGAATAAAAAATCGGAATTAATATTTTACTTTAACAATTGAATAATTCCTATTTACGTACAATACACAGTGGAAAACGTTTTGTCTTTATGTTAAAATCGGTCTTTGTTAAAATTTTTGTGTTACATTTTTAAATATCTAAGTATTAATATTTAAATATCTAAGTAAATTTAACATAACGTGATTGTGTTATTTGAACATTTTGTGTTAAATTGATATTTAACAATTCTTAGCTTAAAATAATAATTTATGAGCGAGTAAACAAATAACATAAAAATAATGTAGTTTTAAAACATAAAGTCTAAGATAAATGAATAAAATGTACGTGTCAACATATATAAATGTTAATTTTACTGAAGAAACAGAAGTTTCCACATTTCTTTTCTAAATTGTGCTGAAGTATTACATTTTTTGTGTTAATTTTTCACATAATGTTTATGTTACTTTCTAACATATTTATCTTGTGTTCGATCAATTAAAAAATTTGAGTAGATCGTTTAAGACAGGCAATAGATGTTAAATTTAACACAAATTTTCCAAATGTGCATCGATCAGAAAAATGAACATTAAGTAAAACGAGACAAAATGTAGTGAAAAGCGTATTTATTACAGTCATAGTCCGTCTACTGAATAATTGCGTTGGATCGGACTGCTTCGTCACGCGAATTTCTTGTTACTTTTCGATACACGCATTTTCGCAATACAGCGGACTTTGACAATGAAAAGCCAATGGCTATTAGAAAACTGTCGACGCTAAGCAGGAGCAACGTGGAAACGGCATCGAACTAGAGAAATACAAGGGCGAACGCGTGTTTGCCGTTAGACTCCCTTCCTTTTTCGCAAACGTCCGTTATTTCGTTCCGCGCGCAAACGTCCGTTGTTTTTCTTCACTCCGCTCTGGCCATTTTCTGCCCTCTTCTCGCACTTCTCATGGACCGAGATCTCGAACTTGCCGTATCGAGCGTTTTCGCCTCGCTGATTTCACCGGATTCAGAATTCCAATCGCTGATCCAATCCTTTCTGCCGCGCGCGAGGATTTCGGGAGCGCTTACGAAGTCGACGAAGTAAAACCTTCAGTAAGATCGGCTCCTTCGGCTCCTACAAGCGTCCTCCTAGGCACTTCTTTCCGTACGCGACCGCACGTGAGATTTGAAGGGAGTCAAATTATCTGAATATAATTTGCCCGTCCGAGTCAGATGGAAAAGATCGCTGCTCTCACGGGTTTCGATCACGAAGGACGACGTTTGCCGACGAAGTTCTTTTTAGTCGATTTAAGATTTCAATCAGAAAATCCGAAATGTAGAGAGATCCTCGCTCGAGATATCCTCTTCCTACGTGATGATATCGCAAGCGAATCGTCTTCTGACATGAAAAAAAAACGTTCTTATCAATAAGTAGAAAATATTATTTTTTTTTATTAATGATGGTATATTTCATCAGAATTTTGAAACATTTAATTAATTGAAAAAAGAGCATGTGTTTCTTCGTAAAGCATCGAACGTATGATTAAAATGTATTAAAATTACGATCGTCATGCGATCCGAAATTCATATTTTACGAAATTGTTACGATATTTTATAAATTAAGGCTTGAAGAAAAATGCGATGTTGATTGACATTTTTTAAATGATGTTTTCAATTATTTGTTTTATGTTTATTTTAAAATACGATTTTAATTTTGAAATATTTTTATTATACACAAAAATGAACTTTAATTAACTACATTTGCGTAGCGCACTTGTACTTGACGAATATTTAATCAGCAAATTGGAGCATTGACCAATACCAACTTACGAAATTCCGAAATGCGAAATTCTTCAAGTTTCAGGCGTGTAGCGTGACGCAGTGATTTAACGTTCGAGTGCTGGCTTAACTTAAGCTCGTAAAGGAAAGATTACTAGTGAACTTCTTGTACACGCGAGGTAAAGGTACACGTCGGTGTCGTATCTTTTGCGGGTCTTCGCGGTATGGTAAAACATATGAATTTACTTCTCTCGCTATACGCGAGCAGTCATACATATGTATGCATATGTATGCAAGCGGAAGTACATGTTGCTTGAAACGGAACTGATAACGCTCGTCTTCGCAATCAGAAAGCCACCGTGCGCAATCATGCGAAGCCTCAAGTGAACCCGCCACCTCAAAGTGAACATTGTGAATGTTGGTTGTTGCCAACTAGGTTGCCACGTTGTGTATCGACAGTCATAGCGAAATGATTGAAACACAAAGATGAGAATATAAACAATGTCGTATGATCGTAAATTGGCAGGCGTAATTGACAGCATGTAACTAAAAATACTTTTATCAAAAAATGCGAAATGTTTGTTTTTATCTTTAATATATCGTAAAAATAATAATTCTTCGTGGAAAATATTTTACAAATATTAAAAAACATATTGTATTAATTTTTTTATCATGTAAAAATCATTTCTGAAAGTCTTTTGGTAAATGTGTTTCAACATTTTGCATGTGCAAGTGTTCAGAAAGTTACAGTACGAAGGCGTGCTCCGTTTATCAACACCATGATTTTCTTTCACGTTTGTTTGCCGAGATAATATCTAGGCTGCGAGTGTCTTCTCACATTTGCGTTCACGTTCGCACATTTCGAGTGGCATCGACCTGGCATGCACGTGCCCGATTGCAAATTTGATGTCGCCTTGATCAAAGACCTCAAATACGGATGTATCGAATCCGCAGTCATTTCCGGTTACCGCGTTGATAATAGCGATGTCGGTTGGACATGAGAGATGAGGCGATGTTGCGTATAAACTTTATTATGAAGGCGGATTAATAGATAAGCTGGTAAAATATATTTCATTCGAAAATCCTCGTTTTTCGATTGCAAAACATAATTTAAACTGTTAAGTCCTAGAAGACTTTTTTGTTTAAAATCCTGTATATCAGATTCTAATCAAAATTTTTAGATTGCAATTGATATTTAGAAGTAAGGAGAATTGCTGTTTTTGAGAATCTAGTTAACGATGGGGTAAGATATCTGAAAAAAGACATAAAGATTGAAAGTAGAGATAAAAAAAGAGTAAGAGACTCTTTGTTTTTTTTTTACTGACAAAACATTCAATAAATAATTTTGTCTATCTTTTAAAGTAGAATATTTTAATATTGTCAGGATCAGCATGACCTCTCAGAAGTTTATTAATAAAATGTACTACAATCTGCTCAGATAATTAAAAGAAAGATATTCATTCTCTGCGTTATGTAAAAAAATGAATGTTTTCGATCAACATAGACGGTTTTCCTTGACACGCGTAATTTGTTATTATAAAAGAAGATAAATTCTCGAACAGCTACTGTACAGGGTCAAGAAGAACAAGTTTAACACTGAATCGGTTTAACTACTCTTCTTACAATGTGATTATTATTATACTGAAAAATATAGACGAAATAATTTATTTGTTGAATATTTGTCAGCAAAAGGCAGAGGTGTCTTGCTTCTTTTACCTCCACTATCAAACTTTATATCCTTTTTCCCAGATTTTTCTTTTCATCACTTACTAAATTTTTGGAAAGAGCAACTCTTTTTTCTTTGTAAGGGATTTAATGGGTTATATAAGAAATTACGTAAAAAATACATAACTATATTGAAAGTGTCGTTAAATAAAGGAACAACAGCATAACATAATTGCAATTATTAACGTCTGTAGTCCATCGCGATACTTCAAACGCCACATCACGATGCGCGCGCACTGCGCGTTGCAGCAGATGCATACACCAGTTTTAGTCTACGGTTCACTTGACGCTACAAACGCTTTGAAACATTCTTTGATTGGTCAATTCGTAAAATTCTTTGTTCTAATTGGTCAATCAGATGCTTTGTAGCGTTAAATGGACCGCAGCCTTATTCGCACGAGAGAAACATTTCTATATTCCCTAATGACGTATCACATCTCACATAGTCAATCACAAAGCCATACAACCATAAACGGACCAGAAACGAAGTTACCTGTACGAAGTCTCAATCGTGATATAGCGAGGTATCGTAGTCAGGTTTCCGAGCCGCAAAATCGCGATTCGTGAACAGTAAACAGCGACGTACGAGCATATCGTTGCGGCGCAAATTCAATTCGCGCATACAAAGATACGTCTGTCGAACTGTCATATGTGCGATCGGAGGTGCGCAAACCGCGTCGGCTTATAACGAACAGTCAAGTAATAGCTTCCCACGTGGCGCGTATAACGAGCTACTTTCCACATGGCCACATCTCGGATGAGACCGACTGCCGAGCCCCTTTCGAGGTTTCGCGCCTACCCGCGTCATCCGGAAATCGCGCTATATTCCAGTCGGCCGTCGACGTTTCCTACTAAGTTTTGGAAAGCGCTAATTACGAGCGACGGACTTGCTCGTTAGCGTTCGCCCGAAGTTCGCTGCATGCCGAGCGATTCGAAAACCGGAGTGATTATAACACAAATTGGTTCGTCAGAGTCTAAAGTAAGAAAGTTTTTCGTAGCGCGTGCGATGCAGGACAGTTGCGGGATGGGCTGGAATGAAATGCTCCGTTTGACTCGCTCGATGACTTTCAGAATATTTAACAAGGACGAATTTAAATTTTACACAATTTGTTTTAACTTATATGTTATATTTCATAAGGATTTGTTGCGAAAGATCAATTCGAGTAAAACAACGATCGTTTTAAATCTTTTACCACCAACGGAAGATATAGGGGAGAATTATTTTTTATTATATTTTCTATTTGATATTGAATTGTACGCAAATGAACGTTGGAATTATAGCTTGATGTTTCAGGTACCTATTATCACAATATTTAATCTTTCACTAATAACAAATTAAGTTATAATAAGCCTTTTTGCAACGTGCTGCAAGCAACGATTCAGCCAACCATGCAATTGTATAAATTGTATCTGTGTGTCTCTTAAATCGTATCGCCTTTGAAAATATCGAATTTATGAATTGAAACAATTAAAATTATAAGAAGTCATTAATTAACATTTATTTCATAATAATTTATTGAAAAAAAGGATCAAATATTTAATAATTAATAAATAACGATAATGTAAGAAAATTAAAATGGAAATGAAATTATTGAATTTATTACTGCAATTAGCATATTTTTGTTCATATTATTAATTGTACTGTTATTCTTTATCAGTCTTACATTAATATTATTTATTGTAATATAAAATTTGTACGAATTAGGAATCTTAATAGGTTTTTATAAAAATATTGATTTAATCTTTATAATAATTGCAAATATGCATATACAATGAATGTAAATTATTGTTACAATAAACCTTTTTTTATTAGAATATAAAAGTTTAGTATATAATTGCATAATTACACTAATATCAACCAAATAAATCGATAAAAAATTAGTGAGTTGTACCTCATTATTTAAAGAATTATTAACACGCACAAAACACAAGAGACATATTAAATTTTTGTCTATATTACTCATTTTTATATTATTTATTTCATATTTTTGTCATTAAATGTTCCTTATATTCAGTAAAAATATAAAATATTAATGAGGGACGATTTAGGCCGGTGAGCATTCAGTTACTCTTCCCATTCCACAGACGAACAGAAATTGATAACGAAAAGGTTAAAGCATATTATTCATGCGTTTATAACGTTTTGCGCAATACGCTTATTACGTTGATGACTGTGAATTGAAACAATGAGGATATTTACTGGCAAATAAATTTTCATCTGCGTTTTTGGCTATTAACAATTATCTGGTGTCATTTGTTTGAAACGTTCGATAAGTGGAATTCATTTCAGGGGACTTTAATATTCTCTCTGCGCTTAATGAGTTCGATCTATCGTTTATGATAATCCCGTGGCGATTACAATGAACGCAGCACGCTGAAAGATACATAAATCGTTTCGAAACGATAAAAAAATTCGCGTGCCTGTCGAAATGCCGGTCGTTTCGGTGCATCGGGTCAAATCCGCTTATGTTCCTACGACGTTTTTATCGAAATCCGTTATTATTTTTAAACCTCATTAATACGGACGTCGAACCAAACGAAATCGTTTCACGCACTTCGAGCATCGAGATCATAAACTACTACTTGTAGAGGAATTTATTAATTGTTTGTAATACGTTGGGAATTATTTTATGCACTGAATTGTTTTCCATTATTGGCAACTTTCAGGGTAAAAAAAAAAGAAAATAAGTAAAATAAATATTTTATGAGAAAATTATTTAGTTTTATTTTAATAATAAATATTGTAACAATAAATAGAATACTAACAATAAACAATATTAAAGTTTTGACGAACAAGATCATGACAAATAAAGCGAGTATGTCTCGTAAATATGCGATTTATCATCTATGTAAATGAGAGCTTTAATCTGGCAGACGATCTTAATTACTGTCAAGTAATAGTTCTAGTTAGAAACGACAGAAACGAGGAAGTTATCACGCATCGCATTTCTTATCTCTTTCATCTGCCATATCAACGCTTTCAACAAGTTCGTTTATTTCAAATCTTAATCTGATAAATCAATTAATTAATTACACTTCATAGACAGAATTCGATTTTTATATATTCGATGTTTGATCACCTGACGATGGTTATTATCAGTTTTTACAATGTTAAGGATAATTTGAAAAATTGTAAAAAAAACATTAGCAATATAGTGAAATAGAATTATGTCGTATATCATTTCTGCAATGTACTTGAAAAAATAATTTGTGCTAAAATTAAATTTCATCTTAATTCGTATTTAATTTTATTTATTATAGTTGGAGTTTAATAATTAGTTATGCAACATAAAAAGCAGCAAGATATTAAATAAACACAATCTATATAACAGAATTTATATAATTACACAGTAAATATAATTAAATATTTAGAGAAATTAGTAATTAGTAAAGAAAGTAGTACGTAACGATTATAAATAGCTCCACGTTTTTCTAGTGAACTTTTCATTCTTTAAATACAATATAAAATTGAAACGTTTTCTACAAAAATCAAACAGGTCAAGAAAGATTATGACGTCAAAACATTTTCTATTAGTAGTGTTATATCGAGAACAATTTTATTCCGACAAAAATTAAAGAGGAAACGGGACATATAAATAGGTAGTAAATATAAAATTTTCAACGAAACCGCTTCTCCTCAAACACGAGTCCAGAGATTAAAAAATTTTTTTAAATGTACTTCTCAAATATTAATTTTAGAAGCCTAAATGTTTGTTATACGTTTTAAATAAAAAATATCATATTTATACAAAGAGAAACATAAAAGAATATTTTTGTTAGCAATTTGTAAATAAAAAGTGAAAAAATTATTGCGTTAGATTTTATATGATGTTTCTTTCTTTACATTTTATCATTATTAATATTATAAAGAAAGGTAATGTTATAAAAAAGGTAAGGTAAAAATAAAGGAAAACATGTAAAATATGGGATAAATAGGTAATAAATATAAAATTCTCACAAAAACCATGAACAAGTCGAGATGCTTTTTTTATTTTTTTATTTTAAATTAGTCCTAAAAGCATACAACTAATGATTATATTAATAATTAATGAAGCATACATCTTTATTCTTATACTTCTATTATCCGGAGAACAATTATCATAGAATAAAGATTGAAAAGTTTTTTATAAACAATTGAAATGATCAGTATCGATCATAGCCAGATCTTAGTGCTAATATTTATTGTGTAATTTTATGTACTTTTTCAAGTTTATGAAACCGCGCACCGAAATAAATTTTCGGCCTCGAAACAGTTCTAAGTTGAACAAGAATTAATAATATTACGTTATTAAATTGAAAGTTAATTTAATAATAAATAATGCTAACAAGCATCTAAATGTGGTCACGATGATGCCATTGTGAACCCTTTCCCTCTAAAAAACTGTACAAAATTTGTTGCGAAAAATAACACCTCAGCCAGAAATTTTTTGTTTCCTAAAATTCAACTTTTTGGACTTGTTTGATTTTTATAGGAAACCTTTCAATTGTATTGTTATACATGAAAATTTTAAATTAGCATTATTGGTCATTTACTAATGCACCGTCACTTTGCGCTTCTGAAAGTCGAGGGAAAGCGCATTTTCCTCTTTTTTAAACTGCCTCCTGGTCATTCTGTTACCCCCGTAGCGTGCTCACCCCCGTCTCCCAATTGAAGCTCGCGAGCTTGCACGAAGATTATCGAGCTTGCACGAAGCACGGGTGTCGGCACACGGGAGGGTGAGTCTGCATGTGTACGCGGGATGGGTAGCGCCCCGATCGGGCGGGAGAGAGGTGGCAAGGGTGGGAATAGGTCGGGGTACGTTTGTCCGTGCGCGAAAGTTCGCCGGCAGCATCCAGTGACATCGCGGAGCTCGACGCGCGCGCACCGTCCAACGCGCGGGAGGATCGAATCCGATTTTAGATCCGTCGCGAATCTCGCGTAGGTAATGATTCAAATTAGAACGCGATAAAAATTCGTTTCGAGTGCGCTGGTTCTCGCTTCATCGTGATCGTCGGTATCGAGTCGGCGATCCTCCTCGGTTTTTGACTCCTGCCGCTAAAGGATAGTGTTTATCTTCGAAGTGACGTACGGTGTAAATCAACGACGAGAGAAAAAAGAAAAGGAATAGAAACGTGCGTGATTTTCGGCGGTGCGATAAATGCGTGATACGATGCGACACACGCTCGAGAACGATGCGACGATGGGAATGGTTTCCGGCATCCAGTGAATAGTGGCGAGAGGGTCGCAAATCGTCGCGACCGCCGATGACAGCTCGTGACACCACGTGTTCACGACGTCATTTGAAGACGACGACGGTGACGACGACGACGACGGCGACGGTGTCGGTGACGACCGGGGGTGACGTTAGCGACGGGACGATCTGTCGCGACGGTGCCGTGATGCGTGTAACGTGTGTGCAAGCTGCATCTGGCAGTGCGTTTTGATCGAATGTTAAGGGATTGACGGCTCAGGTAACGGCCCTAATTCCGTTTATCTTCAATGTGGTGCTTATTGTAGCGCGAATCGCAGTAGTTCGGGAGTAGTTGTCCAATGTGTTTCCGACTTTGAAAATTGAAGATTGCTCAGAGGTGGGGCTCGTGCGAATTTAATCGTGCTTCCCCTGTCAGTTTCCTCCCCTTCAATTTTGTTTGTATATAAGATAAATATCCTAATGACTGGACACGGTCCGGTTTTATATCCAGACACTTACACAAAAACTTAGTATCAGTCAGGGTTGGGAAGTAACGCGTTTCTTGTAACGCTTATATATTAAGGGAAGTTACTTTTTTTATCGATATTTTTTTAGTAATGATCGTTATTTTTGTTTAACGCTAATGGTACATTTTTATAGCAAGGATAACAAATTTTATTGTTATTTTACAAACGTATGATACATGCGTATCAAACGTTTGTAAAATAACCATGTTGCAATTAATCAAATCATTATAGATTTTGATATATTGAATTGAACTCAAACAGTCATGTAGACAATTGGATGCCACTAAAATGGTTATCAAAATTTCGTGAAGAAATAATGAAAAAAGTAATAAATAAAAAGTAACGGTAACAACGCGTCACTTTTATAAAGTAACGTGTACAATCCTGCTTATTATCTTGAATGTCTTTTTATTATATAATAATTTGTATATAAATTATATAAATGTAATCTTTAAATATTTAAGATTATAATTAAAAAAATGTTTGAGATTAATGATAATAAATTTTTGTGTAAATGTCCGGATATAAGTACATGTTGGGTCAGAAGGATGTTTACCTTATATGTTTCTTTCCTCGTTTCCTTGAAGTCTTCAAGCAAGTTTTTAATCACAATCGAAATCACAAATGTCATGCTTTGTTAAACTACATGTTGTATGTAGCATATTAAAAAAGTATTACTGAATGATAGAGGAGGATGGGGTAAGGTAGGGTAGTTAAAGTTTGATGATGAATAAAATTTTAGAGATGCAAGTTAGCATCGGTATTATCGAATTCGATTTTTAATTTTAATTATGTTTCATTTTAGAGAGCTGTGTTTGAAACCGAAAATAACGGCGTGCAATTCGATATGAATTGAAACATGTGAAATATTATTTCAGCATTAAGATCTTGCTATGACCGTCTAAGCCTATGTCTATTTTAATTTGTTGTATATAATTCGCGGTCTTGAATTTACATCGCATTGTAAAAAAATATAAATTATGGTTTCAATGACGCACCTACCTACCTCACTGGCTCGTGAGTAACTTTCTGATTGAGGGGCTGCAGCTCGATTATGATTTCTGCATTCGAATCACGCGATACAGGAGATACCCTGTCTTACTTCCTCACCTTCTCCTATTAGTCGCATATAAATATTTTTTATTTTTATTTTACAAAGGAATTAAACTATTATTATTTCTGAAAAAATAAAAATAATTGTTTTGTGTTGTGTGGCTAAATCAAATTTAAGCATAGTCCTTATCACATCGACAGTTCTTTGCTGATAATTTTTTGAAAATATCGTGTTTTATAACATATACAATTGTTCTACTATTAAGAAATTAACAAAACATAACGTATTTTCTAAATATTCTTTTTTAAAATAATTAAAATTTAAATTAATTATTTACGTATTATAATTGATTGTGTATACTTTATATTGTATTTATTTTAATACAATATGTAAAGAATTTGATCAATTATGTATGTTCTTTATAGTGATTTAACGTTCACTGGATTTTAACTTACAAATGTTATAATAAACTCATATTTTGTCGATTTATATCAGTATATTTACTGAATCAAAAGAAATACGGTTTATTCAACGACTTTAGATATAAATTACGATTTATGGATTTCTGTTGGCATAACTCACAACAATTTTAGTAACAATACGACTCGACGTAACGCCCAGAGATTCTTTTGCCGTCGAATGTAAGTGCAATATATGCGCAACAAGAAAATGAATGCGGCTCGGTAAAAAAGCACCGAGCTTCATTTGTAAATACATTGGGATATCTGTATTCGGTGTTTCCGGTTGCAATATTACGAAAGTTAAATAACAGTCGCCGCAGAAAATCAAATACACAGTGCACCAAGCTGCCAGCACCAATAAGCTTCCGTCGAAATTATATTGACAGAGAATGCGTTGATGGCGAGCCGCAAAAGCATTTTCCGTTCCGAATCCGATAAAACATTAACAGTCGAAAGGATGGATGTGCCACGCTTCAGTTGTTATACGATTCCTCTTGCCTCCGAATGATTGCTGCAAAATGTAATAGCTAGCTTTTGATATAAATGTATGCGAATAAAACAATATGCCTTTTGCACTTGTGAAAGGATTGCGTTCAATCGAAATCAATAGCTTTTCGGTTCGTTAGTTTTTTGATTAATCGTTTTTATTGACATATCATTCCAGTACTGTAGACTTTAAATTTACTAAAAATTCATCGACTTTTTATATATATATGTACACATTATATGTTTACAATATTTTTTATGATATTTCTGACTTAACCAAATAGTTTAAGCATATTTTGCCTAGAAAGTCTGATACGTTGTTTCTCATGTCATTATAATTTACTGTACAAGCGATTGAAAAATGAAAATTGTTGATTATTAGACGAATTCAGTTGAAAAGACGAGAAATATCTAATAGTGCAAATGCAAATGAATGAAAATGTAAAGCGTATTTTAACAGGTTGTCTGGAAATCGTGACTGTTATTTATTCAAGCAACATGATAGAGACTCAATTCTTTTATTATACGTGTCATTCATTTGATAACAAATTGATTTGTGTCGACACAACGATATATGTACATATGTCATTATATAGCGATTTGAAAGCCTTTTTTATTCTTTATTTATTGGTGCATATGTAATGATCACATTGTGTGAACATTTCCTACGAAATTAAATGCATACGTGAACTGACTTGCGTACGGAAAATGCATTTCAATTAGCTGATGAAAAATATTTTCGATCGTGACGACAATCGGTCATTACTCGATTTATATATTTATATTATATAATACGTTGAAGCACATACGAGATAGAATTATGAATATGGAATGAAATTATATAATAATGTGTTCTGACCCTACATTAAAATTCAATTTATTATTATAAATTTAATATAAGAGCTTTATATCAAGCCCTTTTCTATTTTTCTTTTTCTTACCTTTTTAGAAGTTTCTGTCAAATAACAAAATTATCCGTTATTTCATCTTTAATTTCGTTAACGTAAAAATCGATTTCGTTAATTAGCGCTAATACTATCGACGTTTTGCAGCATAAAACATCGACGCTTTTCAGCACTGTAAAGTTTTCCACTTTTCTCCCTCCTAATTCTTTACGTGACATTTGAGTAGACAACATCCAAACGTCGGGAAAAACCATGCGACTTCTTGTCGTGCAAATAGCGCTCTAAAAGGAAGCCCTTTTCGCTCGTGAACTTGCAAAGTATTACCAATGAAAGTACAAATAACTACCTATTTCCAAACTTCCGCGGTATAACTTACGGCGCGATGTAGCTGGGGAATAAAAATTGGGGGAGAATGTACCTTTATCGACCAGTCGCGCACTTAAGGCAAATTAAGTGGTCTGCGTGCCATAAGCCAGTCCCTTTGGAGACATTTAGGGTCGAAGCAGAAACAACATACTTTTCGTAGCATGGACGGCACGTTTATTCGAGGAGGAAGTTGCGCGATTGACCTAAAATTCCGGGAGCGTGTTTCGTTGCGAGCTTTCGACAAATTCGTTGCCTCAGTTTCGTAAACGGCCCGCCGCCTTTTCGTGTTCTGCGAAAACTTGTTAGAACACGATCCCTATCTCCACTTCGAGACATCGAAGACGTGTTTGTTGTTGCAATGTCTCTTTGGCGAAGTTTCTACTAAGCTGCGAGAGATAGCTCCGAACGTGGAACTATGTGGAGTGCTATGAATTTGCATTTATTGTGTTTTGTTGTATATATTTTGCTCTACAAATTTAAATTTGACGAATAAACGTTTTCAATTTTAACGCAATATTGAAGTTTGGCTAATTGTTAGACAAATACGTAGAAACAGCGTTAGGTGAGACAGTTCCAATTGCGTGCTAAAGTGTGTATTAACACACGTATAATATAATAATAATAAATTAATATATAATAAAATAGCAATGAAATAATATAATAATAAAATGATAATAATTTATAATTTCTTGATAGTATTTCAATATTTCAATGTAAAAATGAAATTTCTAATTTTTTTTGGATACATAAACCAGATTATAATAATTTGCTGTCCGTTATTTTGCACGCGTTCTTTTCAACCAGTTGTTGAAAACATTAGAAAGGCAAAAGTAAGAAGAATTAATTTTATCACCTTAAAAATTATTGTTGTCAAGCGTGTTAATTTTCCATCCAATTATCCGCTGATTCTGTTCATTCGCTGTCATCGAACACTCATCTTTGATGCCTGTCAAGACGAATTTCTGCGCGGATTTCTCCTTCGATCTTTAGGGTCGCTCTCGCGAACTCGAGCACGGTAATGGTCGTTTAAGAGCTCCGTGAAAAGCCCAGAAGCGGCTCGAGGTTCCTCGATATCTGGTCTATCGGAATTTCCTAGGGTAGCTATTCTCTCAGTTCATTCCAAATCCCATTATTCTTCGCGCTAATTCGACGTCATGATTATTAGCTGGAAACTTTCGAATCGGCTCGAGTCTGTGTGACCGGTTTATAAGATTTTATGGGTGTTGCATGGGAGAAATTGATGTTGTTTTCTTTGATCAGATCTTATAGGTGATTAAATTGGGAAAGCATTAGATCAGATGCTCTACTGATAGCTACTTTAATATTTTAAGATAAGATTAGATAATTTAGAGAGATGAAATTCATTAATTTAAATATGTGACTATTAATAATTCGAACAGTCGGGTTGCTTTATCTTCTTACGTCGCTAATTTAAACAAAAATATTATTTATTGTCCTTTCGTAGCAGAGGTAGGAAGACATGAATATCTAATTCTAATTTGTATTTTTTATTTTATTCAAACTTTTAACGCTACAAAATAAAATGATGTGCAGGCTAACAGTAAAAGATAGGGAACTGTGGCAGTATACTTTCCTTTCTAATTTTTAAAGATAATTGATGTAGCTTCGACAATTTAAGATGTAACCGAGAATACCTCTTATCGTGAGAATCGCAATCTTCATAAAATGGTTATTGCCTTTAACGTTGTCTTTTTCTCCAAAGGAATCTTTTGTCGCGTAATGGTTGTAATACGATGGTTCGGTGCGAAGGTAGAATCAACTCCGTGTGTCCGACGTGGAACACGTCGGAGGAACAACTCCTTTCCGCTGACCGTACTAACACGGGTTGTAACCACTTTCCGGCGTTCGTTTCGAATACGCACATCGATAAAGACGAAAGCCGAAGAGAGGAAATAGCCGGTAAGAACAAAAAGCATTTACGGAGGACGTGTTCTGCGATGTCGACAGAAGGCCTGCCCGCCTATTTCGATTATGTCACTAACTGTCGTTAGAAATCGAATCATCTACTATCTCTTCGCTTGACTTACAAGAGAATCTTGTAAAGTATAAAATTCTGATTTTTATGAAACTTTTTATTTATATAGGTTAAATAAATAGATAAATTCAAAAAATATCAGTTGTTGTCAAAATAAAAATGATTTTAAAGCCATGAAACCATCTCTTACAAGTAAATCAGTTTTCAGCTTGTTTCATTATATTTTAAAAACTATTCAAGATATAAAAAATGTTATATATAAAAGTTTTATAGTAAAATTACCTGTGATTATTTACATTAATAATATTAAAAAAGATTATTTTCAAAAATTAAAAAAACATTTTTTTTACAATAATAATTTTTTAGAAATATTATTGACGTGGATAAATAGAGATAATTTTATCATAAAACTTTTGTATAAATTCTTATATTTTGAATAATTTTTTAGATATAATGAAGAAAGCGAAAAACCATTTTATTTACAAGGAGTTTTATCCTGTAAAACCGTTTTCTGACAGCAACTGATATTTGTTAAATTTGTTTCTGTAACCTGTACGTACAGAAATATGATCGTAGCACAGAGAGTCGTGCGTCTGCTCTCTGTGCCAAAAATCCGGATTTAAATCCCATTGATCAGAAACATCTGATTTTATTCGATCACTACCTTTCGGAAGGAAATGGCAAAATCCTTTTAAATTAGGCCATTTAGAATCGTAGGTTTAAACGCGATTAAACTGTACGTCCCGTACATCCGTGTAAATTGTAAAAAGCGCACACCACAGAAATACGTTGAGCGATCACCACGCTTTGACAAGAGCTAAAAGACTAGAGAGTTACGTACACAAAGTTTCATTAAAATCAAAATTTGACACTTTTCTAGTTCCCTTGTTAACCGTTGGAAACTTTGCCGCAAGAATTCCATCTTGATTCATCAACTTTAATGCACTTGCATATTTTCTATTTCATTCAAAATTTAATTCACTATTGTAACTACCGCTAAATAATATAAAAGGAAAAAAATTATTTCTGAATATGAGATTTTATATGTGAAAAATAATTATATGTATGTAATTGTATGTATAATTAGATGTAATTATACATGGAGAGGAAAAACTTGAATTTATACGAGACACGTATATATAATATTTATTTGTGTAAATTTCATATTTTTTATTCTTTATAAAAAAAGTTTAATTTTATGCTACGTTTAATTATGATATTACCATTTGTTGAAATGCAAATTTCATTATGAAGTAAACGATAATGTAATGAAACAGAAAATATTTTAGTTGTTGGTATCATACATAATTAAAATTATTTCGAAAATATGTAATGTTAAGATATTCTTATGATGCATTAATAATATTTTCGAGAATTTTTTTTGAGAAGTAGTACTGCGATAGAAAATAGCCGCAAAAAGAATTGCTTTCAAATAGCGACACTATGTTGATAGTCGTTTATTGCACTATTGACTTCACAGAAATTGTCGGAAGGAAGTGTAGACATACCTTTCGAGTCAACGATTCATACATTTACTTTGGGCGGCAACGTTCGTTGGCGCGTTGTCGCTCGTTGGCCGGAAGCATGAAGTTCGTTTTACTCGATGCGTAAAAATACGAGAGGTAAGGTACGAAGAGATCGGATCGAGATGAAAGGAATTTCAATTATTACCCGAGGCGCATCGAAACTCGCTTTATCTAGAAAAACGAGAAATAAACTTGCGCATTAAAAATACCACATCGAAATTTCGCGAGTTACAGACGGAGGTTAATCGAGCAAACAACTAAAAAACTAACGAGTTGTTTCGATAACGAACGGAATTAGCAATAAAAACTATAAAAATGTCGCTGGTAGTATCAGAAAAAACTACGCATATTTTATCGGAAACGATGTTTCGTTATCAAAAAATACAACCGGTACAACATGTACCACGACAAAAAATAAATAAATGCTGATAGTTTAAATTTTTCCAGATGATTTTAAATTACACATCTGGATAATAATAAAAAACCTAGAGATTAAAGAAATATGGTTAGTAATAATTATTTCGATGATTATCATTGATAGAATTCACGTTAAAATCTTATCGGGCAATTTAACTAATCGTCGTAACCGAAAATTCAACCGCGAGGCATGCAGATCTCGTTCTCTGTTATCTACGGCATTCTCTCGTTAGATGCAACACGACTTTAGTCTGTATTATCCTTCTGAATTCTCCTCGCGAAATCATCACGCTCGCAAGTCTCGTCGGCGGGAGGAAGTGACGTAGTTCGTTCACTGAAACATCGATCTCGCGTTCCGCCCTCGAGGGGTATAGTATGCTCGTCGCTTTACAACTCGCCGGAAATGACCGGAAGCGTTAGATTGCACGATCCACCCATAGATGAAAAGGCAAAAAAGTGGGAAAGTGTAGATAAGGATCGAGGATAGTGAATCGTCGATGAGAAAGAATCTTCGATTAAATCTGGCGACCAGCGGCCCTTCGATTAAACCAACCGTATAAAATTCAATCTCGCTTTTTTTTTCATTTTTCCTGGCTCTTCGTCTCTGTCCGGTCAATTTTCAATAATTCGATTCTCACGGAATCGTTTTTAATTTTTTCGTTATTAGCCGTTGCGATCTTACCTTCGATTAATTTTACGAAGAAAAATTGTGAAAGGTTGAAGAGAAAAGCTTCGAGGGCTTTTGTAGAGCACGATAATCACAATACTATTTTATTAATATTCATATCAACGAGAGTATTAATTGCATAACTTTATACTTAAACAATCTATTTTTAAGGAGGGTAGAAAGATTTGAAATGGATGAAAAATCGGTAAACTTTTTACTCGTTAATATAGGTACAAAAATGAATTGAATATAAAATTCCTTGTGGGTTATTCATACTATATGTTGACAGTAAGAAATTACAAAGTTACAAAATATTAATATAAAATATTAACATAAATCAAGCGCTATTGCAACCTGACTTCGCGTAATATAAATTTGTGGTTTTGCAGTCATAACTCGAGAACGAATAAAAATATCGTAATGTTCTTCTTTTTAAATCAAAAGAGCATTAAATTTTCTATAGAATGAACTATTGTACATTCAACGGTATACTGTCATTTATTTGCATTTTAGACCAAAAGTACTCTACTTTTTTTCGTATTTTTTACCGTTATTTTGTTAATTTTGTATTAATAAGTTAAAGTTTACTAAATATTCGCTATTTCAAATCTTTTTATTCTTCTTTCTCCCTGAAGTTTTAAGGAATATCCTGTATACAATATCCTGTATGTTTTACATTACAGCCTCATAATATCGTATTTATATTTGCGCTTTCATAGGATCATATAAAAGAATTTAGAATGTAACGATTTCTCTTTGTCGTTGCTACAACCTGCGCAGATAAACAGCGCATGTTATTTCGTGCGTGTTGGCACCGATTTTTCGCGACTTTGTTTATTCACGCTGGACATATCCGCGGGTTTTCCGTCAACAGCGTAGTTGCGTTTACATCGGATTTTGATCGCGGCATGGCATTTATTTTTTTAGCAAGTAATATATCGCGAAAGGTTTATCTTTGTGTAGCGTCATCGTTGCGATAGAATTGCAATATTTATTCAATTTATAGCAAAAATACTGTAATTATGATGTTGCAAAAGTCTTTAAGAATTTCGATACCGACTTCTAAAATCAAAAATAATTATTCGAATAGACAAAGTCTGTTCTTGCTATGCTTTAATAAAATATGTCTGTCTTTTGTGCTTTGATAAAATGCGTTCAGAGTTTAGTACCACAATTTCTATTCATTTATTATATTATCAGACTTAATAGCGAATTCAATTGGATTGCACTAATGCGCACTGTCCACTTTAAAGCTGTTGTACAGTGATCTAATCTAAGAATAAAAGTAATGTAAATATTTTAAATCATAAAATACCAGGGTTGGCGAAGTTATTTTTAAAAGTAACTCGAAATTGTTATCGATCTTTTTCTAACGAGTATACTCGTTACCATTACGCAAAAATTAAGGAGTTGTTACTATTTTAGTTATTTTTTTCTTAACATTAATAGAATATTACGTACGAATTTCTGCGGTATAATATAAATAGAAAATATCTCATAAAATTCTATTTTCTGATAAAAGGATAAGGTTCAATATTTTATTTATACTAACTGTTTATGTATTATTATATTAAATATACATATTATACATGACTTAATAACAAGAATTTAATAAACTTTGTCATATATTTCAGTTAAAATTTATAACACAATGCAACAAAATTTTTAATTGGTTTCTTTGATGTTGTGTCGTATTTTATAAATGAAACAAATATTAAAAATAAAAAAGAAATAGAAACCGACGAATGAGCCAAATTGGATTATGAATAAGGAAATGTTACATATCAGTGTCTATTCGTTACTGAAAAAAAGTAATTGACGGCAACGACGTTACCGTTACGAGTAACGCGTTACTTTTAACCCTGTACAATACATGTTTTATCAAACAGCATAATAAAGTATATTGAGGATTTTGTGGTTTATATGTTATATTAAACACATATCTTTACACGGATTTGTATACGACGGCTTTAACGTGAATCAGTGCGTCCAATCGAATTCGCTTTAAGCAATTGCTTGCAAACAAATGCGAATAAACTTGCTTTCATTTGAGTGTGAACAACCTCGCAGTATTAATATCATTGCTTGTTTATCGAATAATTCTCTTATGCATTTTTTATTTCTTAAATGAATACTGACCTAAATCTGATACACGTGATTTGATCTTTTGTGAATCTAAACCGTTTTTCCACGCTCTGTAGATCGCCCCTTTACATCTATTTTCACAATCAAATAAATGTGTTGTAAATTTACATGATTCTGTTATTTTTATTTTATAAATTTTTATTTCGCGAAATTAATTTTTATTTCAAGAAACGTTTATGTTATACAATAATATATGTTAAAATATTTGATTTCTTGCTATTACATCTATTTTGCACAATAAATACGCTATACATTTGACACTTTGCAAATTTATTTAATTGTTGTTTTACGAAACATATCTTTTTCGTACTAAAAAGTGTTTACATCCACTTGATTCACTAAATGGAATTTTATTTATTGTTTTGCATTTATTTTATACAACAATGAAACAAAATCTTTTCAAGCACAAAAATCGTGAACGACAGAAAACGGGGGTAGTGCTTGGATTGATCACGATACAGAATGATTCATGAATTGCTAATGGTTGTCGAATAATGACGTAATCTGAACGATAAGACGTTGCTTCGATAAGCTGATCCATACAGGCGTTGCGAGGCCCAGCAGCGAGTAAGGCGGCATTGTCCCCGCACAAAGAATACCATTCACCTGTCGCGTTTCGTAGATTTCCCACGAGTTTCACGATATGCGCGTAGAGCTTCGAAAGACCTGAACATTTTTCTCTCCATGCATCGTCATTACTTTCATATTCGCGAGCCTCTCTTCGACGATGCGCGAAATCTATCGTGAAGAAAAATGCATTGCGGGAAGCGGACAATTTTCCGTTATAATCGGTTGATATCTCACGATCGATCGCGTGCCTGTCGGTTCGCTCGCGCCGCGGCTTTGCCCGTTTTCCTCGCGAATCCCGTGGAAATCCCGTCATTGTTCCGCCTTTTCGCAACGACGTATCTTTCTCTGCCGGAAAGAATAACCCGCGCGAGAGGAACGGAACGCTTAAGCTTCTATGGTGGGTTGTCGTCGAAACAATTTTCAAGAGTTGCTCGGTAATGCCCAAAAATACCGAAAAGTTGGATACGTTGCGCAAATACGGAACATCACAGTATGACTATTTTTTGTTACGAATAAACAAACCTTTTCGACTTTTTGAAGTTATCGTGATATCCTCAAGCTCGTCAAAAATGGATAACGAACAAAAAAGGATTAAATTCGTGAACAAATATTTTGTTGACACAAAACTTTTGGCAGTACAAGGGCTACATGTACCTTAATCCGTCCGTGGTTTTTATTTTTTAAATTTACTCTTATTTACCTGTCATTGTTTTTGTTGTTTTTGAAATTTGTTTTTTTTTAATCAAACAGACCATGCGCAACATCGATATGACGATTGTAAAATTAATTTGTTAATTAAAGTTGGAGTTTCAATTAATGAAGATTAAATAAAGAGCAGTCATTAGTCGGAAACATCGGGAGAGTTTTCGGATTACATTCACATAACAATTGTGCAAAATTCGTTAGGAGAATATCATTTGTGAAAATTTCCGGAAAGAGGAAAATATTTGACAACATTTTTGATGCGCGTTGTTTCGAATGATCGATTGACCCTGGTTTTATACTGGAGCCCAGCCTGATAAACCGTCGATCGCTGTTAATCCGATATCGTAGCGCCAAACGCAGCGGTGAAATTAACAATAAACGCGTCACACGTTATCAAACGTGGCTGTTCCTGCTAAATACCAGCTACACGTGTCGATGCTATCGCAGCGTGAAATTTCACTGAAAACGATTCAAATAAAATGTTATTCATCCAGAAACCCAGAATTTCATACCTATATTTAAAGCTTTTAACGTCATGAAATCTACTTTTCTTGAGCTCCAAGAGGAAATAACGATATCTTTTTGAAAAACAAAATTGTACAAAAATGTTTGACGTAAAATTTTGTGGATTCAATATTTTTAATGATTCTGAAAGGAAAGATTCAACATTGTGTACACTACACGTAAAGAAATAACTTAATCATAGAACTTCAGCTAAACGCTATTAGGTTCTAGCTACGAATTTATTCTGTATCACCTATATTTTAGCAATTAATAAAATGAGCGTAACAACGATATTATCTGTTTTTATTTTAAAAGCACATTTTAGCTACCACGGCTATATTTTAGCTTCATCGATTATAATTCTTTCTGTGCGTGTACCGTATATTAATAATAATTGTAAATGTTTTTTATATGCGATTTGGCAGATATAAGAGAGAAT
Source organism: Solenopsis fugax (assembly GCA_003595255.1). NCBI lineage: Eukaryota > Metazoa > Arthropoda > Insecta > Hymenoptera > Formicidae > Solenopsis > Solenopsis fugax. Next base: position 50,146 of record QKQZ01047865.1, read on the forward strand.
CAGATATTTTAATAATAATAATAATAACTAATGGATAGCGGTTTACAAAATAATAGTAAAGATAAACATATAATAATGAAAATAATAGAGTACCATTATTTTCATTATTATATGTTTATATATTATAATACCAAGTGCATGTAACGATGAAACTGAAGAGCTGATATTGTATATTTATATGGAAACTATATCTGAGTATTTTATAAATATACAATAATTAACAGAAACAGAAGTAAATAAAATGAAAGAGACACACTTTTGAACAGTATTTTTAATATATAAGAAAATAAGAGAGAAATTCAAGTTAAATCAAAATATAAATATAATACAGAGTTACTCTGGTATATACATCGCACGATTGAAAACTCAATATATCAAATATTATTTATTATGTAGGAAAATGAATCATATCAATAAAAACTTCACACTGTCTAGTACTATAAAAAAATATAAAATATTTATTTTCTTATATTCGAAAAAAAAAACTTTAAAAAACCGTTACAATTTTGCCATATATTAAAAGTGGTGGGATTTATGGTCACTCATGAATGGAACAATCAAAGAATACAAGAGCTAAGCACATATTTTCGTGTACTCCATCTTTTACTATCTTTACATTTACGTATTATGAAATAATCAATCTTTTACATTTTCTACAGAGAGAATAACCATTTTACGTAAATTGTAATATATTGTATCGCTGCGCTACTCATATCATTGACAAATTGATTCAACTCACAATGGCTTCGTTAATATTAAAAGTAAAAAAACTAAAATTATAACAATACTAATGTAACATAAAAGCATCTAACAGAGTGGTTGCAAACAAGTTATCTCCATTCCTTCTTATTTTTTCTGACTTTTGCGGCGTAAATCTCTGCGCAGCGTAAATACCAGAGTTACTCTAATACAGTATTATACTCTCTAAATTCTTTGGAGTGGAAATCCAGCCGACTGGCTGGATTTTTACTCTTTTAGTGTGAGATTCCACTCCAAAGAATTTAAAGTGTAATATAGATTATTTAGCAAAATATATTTTGATCTATTTCTCTTTTACTAACAGTAATTTATTATTTGTTAACAGGGTCGATTGAGAATCGAATGAGACGCGAACTACGTTAGGATGGTACGAGGGTGAAATCGCTAAGAGACGTTCGTCAGTATGCTGCGGATATTGATAGTGGTGACGTGCATCGAGATATCGACGCTCGCCAATGCACAGTCGAAAGGAACTACTTCTTTCGATAATGATACGAACAGCGACGAACCTGAGCATCCGAGTGAGTACATAAATATACCCTAGAAATATCAAAAAAGTGAGATATGCAGATGATATATGAAGAAAAGATATTTATCGCCTCTTGTAAACTAATGAATACAAATTATAAGCAAAAATTACAAGCAGCGGAGCTGCGAAGTTACTTGCTGTTTGACTTGTCCACGCGTTAGCGTTATGCAAACCAATTATTTAGGGTACGCGTACTTAGTAGTTTGACCGAGTTCCGAGCTATCCTATCTATGTGAGTGACGGTTAACTAGATGTTGACAAATACGAGTCTGACTTAGTTATGCGTGGTCTAAAACCCGGTTCAGCTACACGTATAAATATTATAGTTCTCGTTGAAGAAGAGCTGTGGTCTAATTTCCTAGCATGCGCTCTATAGAAACACGAGCCGCTCGTGGAGAAATTCAAACATGCCGAGTCTGTTGGAGAACTCGAATGCGTTTTTCTTTCCAGCGCATCACGCGAGCGTAATGCATTTTTCCACGCATATACATATATACATATGCAACGAATCGCTGAGTACAATTTGGTAAAATGGCCGTGGGAACGCGTCTCGGCGCGAGAACGCTCCCTTCTGCCGATTTATGACGCGTAAACCGGCCGAGGCGATGGCGAAATGTCGAGAGGGTAAACCACTCGTGGAAATTGCCGCGCGCGAGTGCAAAACTTTTTTTTTTAATTTACTCGTGTACCGTCTACGAAACGAATATCAAGATTAACATTCAAAGCCGGTGAAAGAGACGGAGGAACCGAGCGGAAGAGCCGATTCGCGTTAACTTCGACGACGAAGTTCTTTGAAACATATCGAGATCGCAATTACCGGTCGCTCACCCCCAACCGAGAATCGAAAGGAGAAAGTTGCGAAGATCGCGCAGCGGCTCTAGTTGCTTTAAATTTCCATGCTTCACTTTCGCAGAGTTCTCTTGAGAAGTTTGATGATCGCGCCGACAAGTGTGACACTTCTTCTACCCCAGGAGAGTAATTTTCTATCTTTCGTTTTATCTCGCCACGCGCTTGCTAGGACGCAGCTATCAATTCACTTTGAGCCGTATGAATTTTTACGATCGTTTTTTTTATTAATGCTCTCGGGCGATCTTTTATATCCTGCTTCGCGTTATCCGCTTTGGCTTGCATTTTCTGCTTCATATCTTTGAACGCACTTTGTTCGAACAAAAAAAAAGGATTTTTATCCTTTTTGGGTGGTGATATATTTTTCATATCGATTGTTTGTTTTTTATTATTACAAATATTTATTCAAAAACGTCTCTTCCGTCGTGCGAAATAAATCTTTTAATCGAATAAATTCTTTCAATTTGGAAGGTTCTTATAGTCTCTCATTAAAGTTTCATAAAATAATTAGCCGGAATGAAAGCAATACTAACGAATTATGAGGCCTCGCATGTCGACTGACCGTTGGAAGTTTATACTGGCAAAAGCTTGGCGTACTTCATAAGTTCCGTGCATGAGGCCAAACTAATTAGATATGTATGAATAGCCCGAGCGTTGGTTGGGGACATATAATTAATGCAGCCCGCTGGCTAAGTGAGAAATTAATTATAATATGGAAATTAGAGATGTGTGTGTGTGTGCCCTCTTTCTCTCTCTCTCTTTCTCTGGCTCTCGTCCTCGACTGGTTCCTCTATTATTACATTCTAAAACTATGACCGCGCTCCCATCTTTCGCCGTAGTAAAAGATTTCCCAACGCAGATGCAAAACGTGTTTCGTGCAACAACACATAACGCGCATGGTACTCTCTTTTTTAGAAGAAAATCTCCTTTATGTATGATAAAACCATCAGCTCCTTGGGACAAATTTATCGCCGTACGTGACCGTCTACGCGAATGTCATAATGGAAAATCTCATACAATCTGTCGTAAGGACTTAATTTCGCGCCTGGTTTTATTGCTCCATGCGGAATTAAAATTGGCGTAATTGTTCTTTCATGTTTACAACTTTAAAAGTTTTATCCTAAAAATTATTCTGAGAAATTATATTTTAAACACTGTTTATTAAATTAGAGATCGTGCAAGTAATATAAAAATTTAACTATTTGTGTGTGCAATGTGCATAATTTTCAGGTAGTTTGAATTTTGTATCGAAATGTTAATTCGGAAGCGGTACTCATATTTTGCTTGTGAAATGAATATCGCTAAATCTAAATTAGATCTCGTAATACGTTCTCTTATTTATTTTCACCATTATCTGGCAGATTCAGACTGCTTTGGCAAATGTATATGAATTATAAATATTTTTGGGAAATGGTTTGTTTTGTCATAAGCATTTTGTCATAAGTGCTTTTTGCTTATGCAACGTTGCGCTGTATGTGTACGTTGTTAAATATTAAAAAATAACGCAAATTGGATACAATTTGACATTACGAATTTAACAGTATAGTTCAGCAACGATGAGTGGACGGATTCATATTTCAATCCCACTTTTTCCGCATAGTTTACACGACATCTTTCCTCTTGAGGATTTTGTCAAACAGAACACATCGACATTAACTTAATATGCAACAAAAATATACACAGGAGAAAAGTGCATTTTTATATCAATTTTTAATATATCTTAAATGATAATAAAATCGCCGATAAGTCTGTACTTAAAGAATAGAAAAACGTTAAGAGATTTTCTTTTTACAAAAGGAACTTGAGAAAAAATGTTAAAGTATAAATAAATTTCATAAATAAATTTTACTCCGAAAATAGGCTATATCTAAATAAATAAAATAAAAGTAATATATAAATTTTGTAACTTTTTAATAGAGTTTATGTTTGTAACACATCAGTTCTAAGAGATTTACGTAATGAGTCGAGACTGAAAATATCTTTAAAGAATATTGCTTTCTTTATATAATTGTATAGTACGAATAATTATATAAATAAGTATTATTAGCAGTCGAACGTTGCAATTAATTTATCGCAGAGGATTTCACAATTTATGATACGGCGAAGTAACTTTTCGGTACGGTAATGCGATCCGCGGAAGAGCCTGACGATAGCAGGGACCTTTCCGTAGCAATATGTGTGACTGTTATAACCTGGCTGCGAGATGTTCCGGGCGAGGAAGAGAAAAAGAGAGATCGGCCTCGTCACTATCCAATACTCTGGGTCACGTCTCTAATTCAATCACTCTGGCTGCTGACGGATGGTTCTGTGATCAAGCATGCTTAGCCCAAGATGGTCAATATGGAAATCTTCCAATGATCTCAGGCGAGGCCTGTCTCCATTCAGTTTAGGTCACCCACAATGGTCTCGAACAATCAGGGACAGCCGCTCTATTGGGAGAATTCTCGATACATCTCCTCCGTCCAATGTCTTAAGCTCTTCTACCGTTCTGAATCTCCTCTCGAGCGAGCCATTTTCTCTCTATTCCTCTCAGTCTCGCTCCTTATGTTTAGGTACAGATTTTTCCGCTTGTCATTTATACAATATTTAGATTATTATAATATATATTTATCATTGCACTCTCTTATTATTACATGCTGCACTTATCATTGCTACAACTTTTTGATTACAACTATGATATTATTACAAACTAATGATTTTGACTTTATTAGCATTTGTCTCTCAAGTTCATAAAAAAAAAAATACCTTGTGAAATATGAATGTGCTTCGATGAAAGCATAAAGAAACAATTCTTATTAAATAAAATTATTGATACAACGTTATAATTTATAACTTGTAGTGAAAAGAGAATTTTGAGCGGAATCAGTTTATTTCATCGGTTAACTACAGGGTTAACGATAATCTCGTTCCGTGGCCGAGCCCACAGGAGTTACGCTCGCCAATAAGGGGCAAGTTTCGAGCGAAGCAACTTCTAGAGGCTACCTCAGTCGAAGTTATGGGTTAACGATAATCTCGTTGACGAGTCTGCGACACACGGTCAGAGTCCGTCCGACGAGGTCTGCGATTTTTAGGGTCAAAACCGCAACGTATAAGAGCGAGCGTTAGGTCCTCAGCTCAAGAAATTCGCGAATGGTAGCTCGTGAATGGAAGTATGTACGTTGCTCTCTTCAGGGGTCGCCGTGACTCTTGAAACCGTTGCTTCTTTAGGTTTTTAGAAGACTTGGATTTTTAATGCATATATTTTCCCTTTAAAGTCTTTGCGTAATTAAAGAATATAAAATAGCAGAAAATTTGAAATTCGAAAATAGTGCAAATATGTAGATCAACGCAACACACGGTGATTTTTAAGTTAAAATCGTGTTTGAGAAAAGTCTATTTGGAATAAAGTAATGAACAACGAGTTTATTTTTTGCTTTTTTTAGTTGGGCTCTTTGTGCATGCAACTTTAACTGTTTCTTCTTTCTTTTTTATAGAAAAAATAGTTTGGCTCGAGAAGCTAGCGAATTTTATAACGAAACTACGAAGCTCAAAATCTCATTTTCATACTTTGACTCTCAGGTGCGAAACTTATTCGATTAAAAGCTTGGGGGCTCGAAGTCGCAAAAATGCGTCGCGTTGTTCAGTTCGCAAATCGAGGTCGTCGCGGTCAACAGGCCCCTCTCGCTCGTTAACGAGTTCGCGAGTTTGCCAAAGTCCCGTCTTGGGTAGCCTCGACAACGAGTTGGGGATTCCGCTTAACTCGTTGCTTTGGTAAACTCGAGGACACTTTGTTAAGCTTAATCTCCTTTCACGGTTATTGGGTTCCGCTCTTTACGAACAAAAGGACGCGAGGCTGTCAGAGGAGGACTTAAGTCCTCCGGGATACACTGACTGGATACGCTGACAGCTATATTGTGCACAATCACACGGAAAATTCTTTTCAGATTTTATTAACTTCGCATACTTTTGTGGAAGTTGAAATGACCTTCATCGCAATATTTTCTTTGTACTATTGTGGTAATTGAGAGATTCTTAACAGAGAGAAGATACTGCGTTTGTTACAGAGAATAAAAAGCGCACGCTTCGTATTACTGGGCGAGCGAGCTTTCATGTAGATTCATTTAAATAGATCTTTCAGAAATATGAAAGCCCATAACAATGCTTTCTTTTTCTATATAAATAATTAATAATATTCCTCTCGAGATTAAATTGAATATGCCGAATGACTGGCTGAAGAAATGACTCGAGAGAATATGCAATTAGAAAAATGGATCTTTAAATAATTTTTTAATGAAAGATATCTCTTCGGGGGAAGAGATTTTAAATACATTTTACGTCAAACTTAAGGCGCATCCTGGGAACATGGCATGCATACCCATTATATTACGGTCTGACAGCCGGTAGCGCGGTCTTAACGATTATCATCGTTTTAATAAAATTTTACTTCATCAGCGTCTCATAAAAAGCGGTTAAGAAAGAAGTTTCTGCCATGAGCGGTGACACAAAAGAGCTAACTTGATAAAGGGCGCCTTTGTGAGGCCAAACAGATGACGCCAGTGGTTAACATTGTGCTTTACCCGGAATTTAAAACTCACGTTCTTTTGCGGTTGAAATTATGCATTGGTAAATAGCAATTAAAAAACCGTATTATATAAGGAGAATATGAAAATTATAGATGATATAATTTATCCTATTTAAAAATTAAACGTTACACGGTTTTTCGATGCTGATGCAGTAATTGCTTTAGGTTGCATTTGAGCACGCACATCCATTATTTATCGTGCTTTTTTTATCATGCGTTCAATGGAGTCTGAGAACAATTTAAATTACCCAATAACAACATACTGTTTTTGTGAATGTGAATATTGTATTATACTGTCATTTCCATGATAAACAACATGACATCTTGAACAATGCCATATAAAAAGTATCATATGTTGCATGAGCGCGAAATCGTTATATCTCGATCATTAATTTTATAATATTTTTTTCTCTTAAAATTAAAAAAAAAAGTTCTATTCACCTTTTTTCAGATATTCTGTTGGTAGAATGTAATAGTACAAGTATTGAATATATATTATATGATAGAATAAAAATATTGTATAATTGCATTATATATTATATATTATATTATATAATTCTATAAAAAAATAATTTCTTCTTTCTTTCGCGCGACGACCGTTCGAAATAACGACGTATAAATATAACGTACGAAAATGTCAGGAAGTATTCGATATTCTTGCAAGCTTTTCTGTTTAAAATGCATGTCCGAAAAAACGTGCGCTGGTAAAGCAAATACGTAAAAATCTCCAAAAATGGCACGATTCTCTGATACTATCAAAAAAATATGTCAGGAATCCGCAACTGAAATATCAATAGAATCGAAAAATAGGAATAGCAATAGAAATGTCTCGCATATTACGTTTTTACACTATGATAAATATTCTATTTATTCTACGTGCCGTAATATTTCGACGTATTTCGAGTTGCGTGTCTCCGACTTTTCTAGCACACTCGACACCGGGCGCGAAAATCTCGCGGAGTCAAAGCGGTCGCGCGGATAGAAGAACAGTAAAAGAGCGGTTCATCTACGTGCCGTAATTTAGGTCGAGGCGACAGGTCCCGCGATGAATGCATGGCCCTTTAAGTGGTCGCTTCGTGGCGGCGCGAGAAGGATCCTCGTAGGGAGCCTGGTAGTGAAATACGGCGAAAAAATTGTCCCCACGGGGGTGCCGCGGACGAACGGGCTCGATTTAGATAAAAATTTCCGACGTTTGTCACGCTCTTCCCTAATTAAAGACGTCGAGATTAATGGCGGCAATTTTCCGAGCGAACCCTCCCTCGCCCGATCGATCCGCTTAACCATTCGAATTTCTTTCTCGCGTTCCTTGTCTCTATCCCTCTCTTCCTGCGTTGTTAGGGAAGTTCTGGGAAGCTCACCAGGAAAATACAGAGGACATCGGTCGTCCCCGTCGTTTCGTTTGCCCAGCCATTGCAACTTTGTCAGCAGTTGCAGTTGCACGAGCACCATCATTCCGACCACGCTCGCGCGTGCATGGGATGAAACCTTTTACTTTCACGAGAGTAATTCGAACGAGAAAGAAGTCGAGGAAGAAAAACACGCGGCCGTAATGCATTGGCTAATCTGTTAGCTGTTAACATAATAGTGTAGACGATGCAAATTTGCAACAATGGCGCTTTGTTAATGATTACTAATTCTGTTATTACAGTGTGTTATTAATAACAGAAACAAATAGATATTGTACACATATTAATAATATTTTGATTTTACTTTGTGCTCATTGAGTAAAAAATAATATTAATATTAGTCTCTAATAATATTTCAATGCTTACCATGATAATGCCGTGATTATGAGTATTATTAGGATTATATGAAAGGATTATACAATGTTGGCCGGCATATTAATTAAATTTATATCGCTTATTAATAATGTAAAATTGTATGCATGATTCTTAAAAGAATCCTTTTTCATTTTTAATACATTTTAATAACCAAACGTTAAGATTTTATTAGAAAGAAGTCACTCACTTAGAAAAATGTTTTGTTAATGTAGTTAGATTTCTAGGTATCAGAACAAAAATTTATTATTTTTTGTATCTGCTAAAATATTGTTTGTCACTTATAGAATTTATAGCAGCAACATTTTAGCAATTCTTCTAGAAAATTTAGATCTCATTCTATTACATAGTCAAATTTTACAACAAAGAAATTTTCTTTCTAAATTTCATTATTATAAATTCTGTCTCTGTTATTTCGATTGGTTAAGTAGACTGAGAGAAAAAATTGTAGTGGCAACTATAAGGGGACAACCATATAAATTTTGTTAATATAATTATAATATATAAGTTAAATGAACTATATTGTAGTTATTGCAACCAAGTTTATGGTTAAGAAAACTAATAAAATATAGTTATAGTATACTATATAATATAGTAATTACAATTATTTTTTATTAGCTTTCTTAACCATAAACTTAGTTGCAATAACTATAATATAGTCCACTTAACTATATATTATAATTTTATTAATAAAATTTGTATGGTTGTCCCGTTATAGTTTCCACTACTATAATTTTTTCTTTTAGGGTACCAAATACATGCGCTATCACAATATTTACTAATCATTTATCTATCTTAGTTAATTTTTGCAGCTAAAAAATTGTGGCAGTACTTGCAAAACCATTTTTTTGAATACTGGGGTAATATTTAAATCCTAGTAAAAATTAATATTATTTTTTCCTACATATTGTACATTTTATTTATTGTCCTATAATTTATTAATATTTAAAAATATTATGTATATAGATTGAATTAATATTTTCTGAAAAAGGTAAGGAGAAACCAAAAAAAATTAAAACAGAGGAAACACATTAAGTAGTTTATTATGATAATATTTTAAAAAAATTAGAAATAAGAAAATATTAAAAAAAAATAAGAAATCAGTTTACATTTATGCAAGAAAATGGAGTGACTATTCTCAGGTTAAGGTATAAACTTTATCTAAAAATTAAGTAAAGAATATAGCTTATTGCTTATTAGTCATTTTGAAGTTTGATTTTTACAAAGCAAAACTTTTGCGATTGCTCTCAATTTTATCTCAGAAATGTTGCTTCCATCTCTTTAAGTAAATATTTTCTTACAAGTAGATGAAAGAGATCGCAAACGGATATGCAGTGCTTTTATCTCCCGCGTGCGTGAGACAAAAAAATAAAATAATTGAGATAAATTTCATTAAACAAGATTTTTGCGAAAGCGCTCGCGAAAGATAATTTCCCAATAGCAGTCATTGAGCTTGCAACTTCGTCAGCGATTCCGCTCGTTCGGTACATTTGCGTAGGAGATTAAAGTTTTCTACTTCAATGGCGGATCGGATGGAACTGCCACGTAAAAAGGCGCTCGCCTCTGTACATTTGCAGGCCAGCTAAGCAAAAAGGCCGCTTCAATTTAATCCGGACGGTTATGGCCAATTTAACATTAATACTCGAGGGCTTCACCGTGAAAAAAGTTACGCCGATGCGAGGATCCTATCGCTCCCCGTTAATAAATTAAACTTCTCGTTCATCGATGTAGCTCGGGCCTGCTAACTTTTGCATTCTCTTGTGACTCGAACTATTTCTCATAACAGGATGATACATTTACATCTATAGATACCTAGGCGAGCCGAAAAGTAAGGAGACTTTTGTCATTTTTCACATTACAGTTTGGGAACACCGTTCGTATATGGTCTTCATGTACCATAAATTTTATGTATTTTATATAGTGAAGACGTAAAACTGGAAAACATTTCTTGAAATAAAAAATTGTGCGGATAAAGCACTTCGGAAAGAAGATCAAATAAAAAAGTAAGCTGATTTTTTTATCGGGTTTTTATGTCTTTATATTAAGCACACAAATTTACAGAAAAAAAGTTTTTTTTTATGTTTTTATCTACCTTATTAGCTTTGACCAAAATTTTCTCGTTAACAAGTTAACCGTAATGTTTTAATTTAATCCGCACGTTAAAACTTCTCTAACCATGGCGGTTGGGCGAGTTACGTCAGACCAACGTGAACGTCGAGGAAAAAGTTGCAGTCCTTAAAACTAACTCGCCGTGAGAGGCCGCATTAGCGGTCGAATTTGTCGACCACGGTAATTTATTTAAATTCTTGCGAAACGTAATTCTGACAAACCCGCGCGCACGCACGCACGCGTTAAAACGATGACGCGGTGAGGCGTGTTCGTTCTAAACGACGTTACGCGTGTTTCCGCATGATATTATCAGCCTTAGCCATCGCCGTGGTGGCATCTAATGAGATTCGCCGTGTCGCAAGGCACACACTTGCAGCTAGTTTCCATCATAAACGCGCCTTCGCGTCGCGCACACCGAGTGCGGGGTGTCTTACACTCGTGGCTGTGCGCCCGGTTGTTCGCTACGACTATCAGGCGCCTCTAACGAGTGTTTAAACTAAGCTTGTTAACCAGCCACGGATGAGCAAAGGACCGCGTTGCAGTGACACGACCTATCGGATTTAAACCACCATCGGATTTTTTGACCTCCAAACTAAAAACCGCAAACGCTTTTGCTTTCATCGGTGTTCCTTGTCCGCACTTTCGTTAAATAAAGGCACGACTTTTACGATTTCAAACTGTGCTCGTTAACGACGTCGGAAAGCGGAACATGTGACGGGAGGAAGGATGCTTAAATGTCCGTAAAATTGCTCGCGTGATCCAATTTATTTCACTCAAATACATTTGTTTACATGATATAATTTAATTCCTATATTTACATTATTGATGTTTTTTAATATCCCATATATAAAGACAAAACTTTCTAAAAGTTAAAAGAAAACATTTAAATGCTAGAATAGATGTGAAGAAATAGTAAATGTTACATGTAGCAAATTGTCAAAGTATTATACATGTTAAATATTTTTAAAGGAAATACTACCAAGTGTTTCTCTTCGATTTTAATAAACCTTGACTATATTAAAATATAAATAAAAATAGGAAATATATTTCTTTTTAAATGCATTCTGGCATGTTAAAAAGTAAAATAACTTTTTGAAAAAAATCAGTCAATTTATCGTTCGATGCAAATATCATCGAAACTGTAAAAGATAAAAAAATTTTTAATAAACGTCGAATGGTTTCAACAATGCTTAAAAGAATTGTTTTTAATTTTTATAAGTTTTAAAAATGATTTTTATCATCATTATAAAGTATTTTTGAAATCATTCGATTTTTATTAAAAATGTTTTTTCTGTGTTTTATAGTTTCGACAATATTCATTTTAAAAGAAAATATCCGATTTTTTTAAAAAGATGTTTTCTTAACTTGCAAGAACGCACTTATTAAAATCGAAGAGACACATTTGGTTGGTCCCCTTGTTAGACATCGTAAAAGCTGATAATGCAAGGGAAAATAACTTTTCTCGACGATATGTTAACTATTCTAACAATATTCTCATTATATATTACGAGGTTTGTACATTATTTTACGTGTTATTACAAGAATCATAATGAGTACTTTGTTAAAGTTTCTATTGTTACAGAAGAAAAGCATTTGCCTCGGCATAGATTACTGTTGTAAAGTTGACCTCTTGGTACACATGTTCGTTCTGAAATAAGCGATTCATTTGTAGCGAAGAATTTCCGAAAACAGGAGAGACTCATTTAACAAATTTTGCTGTACCATGATTGAGTTTCGTAGAGTTCGTAGCATGTTATGTCGGCAATCTAATGCAACTCGACTATTAGCTGAATGCCAGACGCAGCTGGTGAACTCGGGAATCACTTCCAGTGTCGGGCAAATATTCAGAGCTCAAAATTCGAACGTGATGGACTTAGCGTGACGGGAATTAATTACTATACATGTTGTGTCACAATCATTACTTTGTTCGCGCGCATCATGAATTGCGGAATATAAATGCGTATGAATCGAAGAACATAAATACGTAAATTTAATATAAATAAAAATATTTAACTGAATTAAAACTGAAAGTTTTGTGAAAAAAAATATCCGAGTAACGAAAGGTATTCCAATTTGAAAACAACCAAAAAATCGGTAGCTGAGGGAAATAGACCGTAAAATTCGTTGTTTTGCTAGAAGCGCTTTTTCGCGTGCATTAAAACCATCATCGTTCTCGAATCTGCATGGCGCGATCAATCCTCTTCTTCCCTTGCTGTTCCTGTATGATATTCTCTTTACAATTCCATTCTTCTTTACCATACTCGGGGACAGTGAAACCGCCGGGGTCAGTGGCCAACGGCGGTGGTTCAGCGTTTCCAGTAGTTCCGGTCGAACCGACAACTCGCGCTGCGGTTTATGAATTACGAGAAGTGATCCACGCAAAGCGACAGACCGAAGACAGAGAGACGGAGAGAGAACGAGAAAGAGGAAGAGAGAATGAGAACAGTGTGCAGGGCGCGGGCGCGATGACGCACCGTCGTCATTGTCAAAGGATCCTGAGCTAACTCGTAATTAATCGAGTTCCGCCCGCGGACGCGCAGCGGACTATTCCCGCGAGCCGGTTTTCTATCGCCGTACTTTGTGCCCTGTGTTTTCCAAACCGGCTGCTGCCGCCAACCGGCTTTTAATTGATACATCCTGCTCGTTAGCTGTGCCGCCGGTCATGGCTCTATCTCTTTGCCTCTCTTTCTCGCTTTCGCTGTTGTCTCAAATGCGCCGCTGGCGGAAGATCCTGTGTGTGCGAATGAAATGCAAGTCGACACTCGATCTACACAATGGCTCCTTTTGCCTAAATTTAGTCGAAAGATAGATCTTCACTGAATGTACTAACAAAATAACAGAAAAAAAATAGAGGAAGATCGCCAATATCGATATACCACTTCGTTTTTGGATCGTATTTTTTAAACAAAAACTAAAAATGAAACTTTGAAAACATAAATAGAAAACAAACTAGAAAGTGTCTTCTATAGAAATATTCAGAAGATATAGCAGTATATATAATATTGCATTTTGAAATAATCAAGTTTTTCGTAAAATAAGCAAAAATGAATGTCAAAATCGCTAAAATCGACATAGTAAACAATAACTGCATTTTCGTTTTCTTTTTCTCTAACATATCAAAATATAAGTACAAAATATAAGTTAATATGAGGATTCCTACAAGTCTTTCACGTCATTAAAGGATATAACATAAAAGGATCTAATTATCAGTAATGTGCTCACTATTTTTTAAATTAAGCAATTTATAACAAAAAAATGCGTTTTCCGCCTTTCAAAAATTTGTTTTTAATTGATTTTATTTATAGAAATAGATATTGTATAGAAATAGATTACGAATATATGAATTATGGATATTTTTTTTTATTATCCAATCAGATAAACTGTTCATCAGTATTAATAAAGTACAATGTAGTTTCTGAGAAATAAGAGAGTGTTGCTTTAAAGAATTTATGTCGGGATTGATGACTTTCGTCTATTAAAATTTTACATATAAACTTGAAATTTTTATATTTTATTTTTATTCAAAATAAAATGTTGAAAAGTCGGTTGATTTTTAAATTTATGTTAGTTATTCGGGATTAATTTTAATTTATTATTTATATAAAAAAGAAATCCTACTAAAATTTTCTAAAATCTTTTCAAATATGTACATAACTAATCCATATATAATTTCTTGATAAGAAAGCCATTTCATTAATAAATGCGTTTAATAATAAAAAACGTAAAATTCAATAAAATTTGTACAGCCAGCTGCTTTCTTCTTTTCTCAATAATCATATTTAATATTTACGATCATAATTATACTTTATTCGCCGAGTCCCCTTCGCATTATTGCAAGGAACAGGAATTTAAGTAATTAAGCGCCAAGTTAAATCTTCCTCGAGAGGAAATCGGATTTAAATTACTCGCACGGACGCATTCGAATTACTCGCGCCAAATATTTCTCGATAATTACCTTTTCGTAAGACGCCCGCCGTCGTCCAACAGGAGTACCGTAGATGATAAAGAGAATTTCTAGCGGAACTCGGACCGCAGTTCTTCATAATCCGTCTCAAAGGTGATCGGCACGCCTTCGCCTCTTTCGCGAGGGAAACTTTGCTGCACGTATATCTCCGGGCGGGGCGCAGTAGTATAAGTCGGCCAATGGATCGCCCCGAGGCGTCCGAAGTTTTAATTAATCGGGGGCACGGGTCTCGAGGTATTTTTATTAATTTTCCCTCCGTTCTCTTCTTTCTCTCTCTCTCTCTCTCTTTCTCTGGCCAGTATCAGCGTCGTCCCGGACAACCCGGCCGAGTCAGCTCCAATCCTCTTCAGAGACTCGTAGGAGGATAATTGTGCCGAAGTTTTAACGGTACGCGCGAGTCCGGGCGGAGATTACGATTATCTCGAGTAAACTTTCTACGTATCTCGAGATACGCGCGACGCATTCCGCGAGCGAGCACGCCGCCGCGCCGCG
>QKQZ01047872.1:0-28552 GCA_003595255.1 Solenopsis fugax
ATATTCGTTTGAAAATATTTTCAGGAAAGTTTTCATAACTAAGTTTGGAAATTAATTATTCTTGATTGTTTTGATTTGTAGATATTTCTTGCTTGTTGCAAAAATTATATCATTATTAATTTACATTATACGTTGATTAATAATGAAAATAAATTTGTTTTATGAGAACTTATTTAAGAAATATTAATAATACTTTCTAGACAAATTTGAAAAAATTGAAAAGAATTTTTGTATCTTTGGCAGCTTATAAAGGTATTTATCATTAAGTTATTTTGCAACTGTTCATTCAGCGCATTTTCTATCCCGCATGTTTTATGCTAGCATGATTTATGCTAGTATGTATTTTGCTTGGATGATTACTATTCGTAATTATTTATCGCTTTCAAAAATATTTGTTTCTGGAAATTATTTCGATGATTGCATATATTAGATAATATCGAACATAAAATATTAGACAACCTGTTAGAATTTATATAGTTTCAAATGATAGTCAACGTTATGCATAAGAGGGAAAATGAATGTTTAATTAAAATGCGTCGCTATAATTCTCGTTTATATAATCCATTTCTCAATAACATAATTGATTGCATATCAACTCTGCGATATGCGCGACAGTAGCGATATAAATCATGTATATGTTGGGTATACATATATTTGTCAAACCTATAACCTAATTAATAACCATGAATGTACATAACGTATGTTTTACGCCAATAAGTGTCGCTATGATTTTATAAACTCGTGAGATAACGTTTAAGCCTTTCTCGCTCAATCATTTCGTCACAAGTGTCCTGTAAGCTATCTGTGGAACGCTGTACATGTACTGTGACATTTTTTGATTGAGGACAAGTTTGAACGGTAGTTGAAAATTGTTTTTATACCATTAAAGAATTTTTATCCGAGTCACACGACACTAAGTCACGCATACTCTCTTTAAATGCAAACGTACAGAAGCCTTGGCTTCTTTAAATTCACCAAGAAAGTATTTAGAAACTGTGAGAAAGAAGTATTAACAAAGCCATGCTATATTGACCGAATAATTCTGGGATAAATTTTTTTTTGTAGTGTTTAAAAACACTCTTATGCGCTTACGTCGCACGCACATCGTGTACAGTGTCACTTATGCTAATTTCAGAACCTTTTGAATCCCGACGTAGGGTTCCGAGGGTACGAATTGTTCCTGCGGATCTTCGTGTCAGCGTCTCGTCACTGTCACGAGGGATTAAAATCCGGTTTTCGATTCATGCTGCACCCTGCCAATGAAAATAATAACGTCGTGGCTCGGCGCACATGCGGCGAGGCGCATTGTAGACCGCGCCGCGCGCGCGATACTCGTCATCGGTAGAATGACGCGCGCACTTTCGTTCGCTTTGTGTCGCCAGTTTGCCATAGCACAAATACGGCGCTTGCCGTATCACTGTCGATTTAATTGCAATTTCCCAACGCGATCGAAAATTGCCCACCCGAATCCGCGTTTGAGCCCTCAGGGATAGAAATGACGCTTCTTCCCGCAAACGAAAAGCACGCACGTTTTTACCCGCTTCACTAGTAGTACCGTTTTGCGTGTTAAACGGATATTAACTTTTCAAATACTAAATGGACACCATAAAATGTTGCATTTTAGTATTGCTATTTACAGTGTACATATATAATTATACGTCGTGTATATTTAATATATCCATTAACGTGTTTAATTGTGGAATGTTAATATGACTTGATTACCGACATTGATATAAATATTGACAAAAACATATACCAAAAGTTGTATAGCTACTGTGTACAATAATGAATAAAATATAAAATATTATTTATTTTACATATATAATGTGTATGTATAAATAGTCTCTCTCTCTCTCTCTTATTATCTATTATTTGTTTGATCCATCTGTTGGATAAAATATAAGAGAATTATATTTCAGTAAACAAGACAATAAAATTTAGAAAATAATGATACAAATTTTAAATATTTTTTTATATTTTACACAATGAAATTTCATTTCGTTGCATAAAGAGTTAAATGCATTCGAATTCGGCTGTTCTTCAGTAAACATACGCTGCACATTGTGCTGTTTTGAAATCATTTTAATTGCACATGCACTCAGTCGCGTGTGATTGTTATTGGACAATAATCATCATCAGCCAGCTTACATAACGCTGTCATATATCGATCGGCATTCTCGGCAATTATGAATTCGCTATGTGCGCCATTGCATAGCCTATGTATTTCGGTCTGTGTCAATCGCAGAGCATAAAGTTCGTGGAAAGTATATTAAAGATACAAATAAAATGTACGGTAGAAGAAAAACGGTCATTCATATTTTTTATTAAACGAGAAATATTGCCTTTATTTTAAATAATACTTTTACCATTGTCCTAACATTTGGAAGAAACGATAGAGGTAATTGGACCACGCATTGCATATCAAAATTTTGCCAAAATTTGAATTCGCCTGTTATTCATAAAATAATAATAATAATAATATCAAGCCATGTGAAGATCGCAATTCCACATTAGTTCAACCCGGCTGAGCGTTGTTATAAACAGCGTCATTATCGTGCTCATGAATACCAAACAACAACGTTAAACCATCACAAAAATGTAACATTTTAGTAGCGCAGCATCTATTAAAAATGGCGTCTCTCATTTTTAACGTAATTTCAGTTGAAATTTCTAATTTGAAAAAAAAGGATGAAACAGATACATCTAAATTTTTAAACATTTTAAAATAAAAATTACGATTATTAATATGTTCTTACTGCGACAATTTGCATATATGATCGTTCTCTTTTTATTTTGTAAGTTTATATGCCATTCCACAAAATGTCATCCAGTAATCAATCGCAAATGGTTGTTTTCTCAAAAGCGGGTTTGTGATCCAGCAGCGAACAGCACACGGATATGGAGATTAAAAGACGACATGGTTCCTAACATCGTAAACGAATAGGGGCTCCAAAAAAGATTTCTCTGTGGTTTGCCGTAAAATTTATAACGGAAGACAGTTATAAATTTTACGATAAGTAATTTAACTGACCACTCTAAAAAAACAGTTTATTAGCATGCAGTAAATTTTGAAGTCATTATCTGATATGCTGTCAAGAATAATATATAAGATAAAACATAAAAGAGAGAGAAAATATTTTAGCTCCAAAATATTGTATATTATCTGTGAAAAATCTTTTAGAGAGAGAATTTATTTATTAATGATAATAAATGCAGCATCATAAGCATGTATGCAGCAGTCTTTTTTCTTTTTTGTTAAAAATTAAGTTACATTAAATATTAAATGATAATTTATTGTATTTTACATTAAAATATTGTTTTTATTTGCTATTTATTAATGAAAACAGTTGAAAAAAAAGAATTCTATCAATCAAAATTCTAGAAATGCATTTAGTTTATAAAAATTTATTAAATACAAATAAATAAATTATTTATTAAATATTATCAATATTACATAAAATGAAATTTATATTTAGTTAACTTATACATGTATATTGAAAAGAAGCATCTGCGAGAGTATACGGACGCCATCTTTTCGTGGAATAACGTACCTTCTACGTTTTCTACACTATGTATCATCAGATATTGTTATATGATATATATGTTACATAATTACATTAATTTCTAGAATAATTTTTTTAGCTTTATTAAATTATAATTAATTATTTCATCAATGTATACAATTATATCTGTGTGAGCTAATTCATATCCTGTTCAATAGATGGTACTACAATGGATTTCTGGGAAAGCTTTCCTTCTGTTGGTCATTGAACGCCTGTCAAAACTTTTTTTAACTTACAATTAGATAAATTTGATGTGCAAATATGTTTAATTAATATTTTATTAATGTTAATTAATTAATATTTCTAGTAATAATATCAATGCCTTTTTGTTTTAAAGTTTTATTTTTGACAAACTTTAAATTAAACAAATAAAAATTATATTTTTAGTATCTTTTTTACTATAGTTTATAATAATATAAAGAGAGATTTATAAGAACTTTACTTTTGCAGTACTTATTCAAGCAAGAAGTATCACATTTACTTTGTAATTTACATTCATGTTTACATTCAAGATAAAAAATCATGTATCTCATAAATAAGGATTAAAGATATATACGTATTAAACAAAAGTGTTAACAATTTTCTAAAGGTAGATTTGTTTGAAAAAAAAACAACACTGATAATAGTATAATTATAACATCAGTTATTTAATTATTTAATATTATTAAGACCTATGTCTTAATACATATGTACATACTTTATTTTCTGGTATAACAATATTACTTACACATATATAATATAAAAGATGTTTCTAAATGTCTATTACATCGCAAGTATAAGTTACACATAACATATAAGTTATATAACAAAGATATCTATGAGTATATAGTCAATGAACATGATTAACTTCCTGCTTTTCTTAATAAATACAGTTATAGTCCTCTCTATAAGTAGCACTTACTCAGCCTTACAGTTTTCGGTTTAAAGTTTCGAAATGCGATATTTAATAATTCTCACGAAGGTATAAAAATAATCGAAACTGCACAGCCTTAAGACACTTGTAAGCATCGCGTTATGGAATTTATAATAGCGCGATGACTAAAGTGTGTTTATCAAGAAATATTCACTGTGCAAGCGTTGCAAGCGTTTACTATATCAGCGACCTTTGGTAAAGCAACACTGACATATCAACATCGCCACGTCTTGTATAGATTGAGTTTGGTGAATATATTTTGCGTTGCATATTTTTGAAAATTATCCAAACGTAAATCAATGTTGAAGCTCCACGTGGATCATTTAGAGTTCGTCTTAGTATTAAGTCTTGAAATGAAGTCCATCGCTTGATTGTCTCCTTTTCGATGCTCCAATGCGCGAATGATATCCGTATCTTTAAATTAATACAAATTTATATTTAATATGACATGAATTTACATGAATATTATGCATAATTACATGGATCAGTATAAATATATGTTCTACGAACTTTCAAATTAAAAAATTAAGTCTATATAATAAGAATATATTACTACACGGAAAGAACAGTGTGCTGAATTATTTCAAAATTTAGCTATAGACACAGATCTGGAAATAATTTTATTTTATCTAACAAAATTATTGTCACATCTCTATCCAGTTAAAGTTTCAGATTATTTAATAAAATCGTTCTTTCCATGTATAATTACGAACAGAGTAATTTGATAATATTATGAAATATGTAACGAAAGCTTATTTAATATTTTATATTCTTATTACATACTTTTTTTAGTCGGACGAGAAAGTTTCAAATGAATTTGGCCTAAAGTTGCGAAACTAGTTTCCGGTTCAGTGTCAGAAATCTCATTAAATGGTAGGAAAGCTTCAGCCATAAATCTTGCCCTAAGAAAGTCCTTGTCTTTTACTTCAAATGCCACTATAGCGTTGTCTAAAGCTCTTTGTTCCGGAGTAAGAGGACTGCAAATGTTGAAATTATTTTATAAATATTCTATTCTATTTATACTTCATATCACTAATAATTTCAGAGTAGTAATAATTAGCTACATTACTAACATGTTAAATGTTTCGTCAAACAGAGGGAACTGCGTTTCTTTCTGTACATGCGTCTTGGGCGCTTTAATTTCGGCAAATTTCTCCTCAGGCAGTAGTTTGATCTTTACGTAGGAATCGCATTTACCTGTAATAAACATAACTCATATTTCATATAACATGATTTAACATTTTAAAAACCCACTGTGAAATTGCATGCACGATGAAGGTAATTGTCGATGCTAACGCAATATACTCTTATCGATAAGGTTTACTAATTGTAAGACTAATTTAATTACGTTAATTCCAATTAACAGTATGTAAAATACTTCTTTCGATGTTTATAATAGTGATTTTAGAGAACCTCATAGATAAGAGATTATAAATATCGTAATCGATGTAAACAATATTCAGTGACGATGTCCAATTTTTTGAGCCAGGAAGACCATTGTATTCATTACGGACTATTTTTCTACTTTTATGAAACGTCAATACAAATTCGTTCGTGCCATGCATTCCCAAAATGCTATTTTCGTGAGAGCAAGCAATTTGATAGAGAATCGGACAACAATTGATGAGGAAGAACTCCACTTTACATTCCCTTTTACATACTTGTCTTCCCTTCTTTGACTCTTTGTTTAGATTTTGAATGCAGTTTACGCTCGAGAGTAGACAGCTTGCTTATAAAATGGCCTATAAAATCGAAAAAAATTGTCATTCTTCCTAAATTTCGCGATTGTTTTCACCAACGATTGAACATATCAGAATGGATGTCCCATTTCCACGAAAATATATTAATTTTTATAACAGATTATTGCGGTTAAAACATCTGGTTTATATTATTATATTTAATGTACTTGTATCATCAGATCTTCCACTTATCACACACATAACATTATCTTCTAATAATATCTTCTTTTTTAATGTTAATTGCAAAATTTTATTTCGTGTTTATATAAGTTATTTATCTGTCTCCGTCTATATATTTTTATTGCTTTCGCAATAAATATAATAATTTACAATTTATATTATTGCGAAATTTTATTAACTTTTCATATTTTCTTGAAGAAAAATTTTATTTTGCTCACCATTGCTATCCAAACAACGAAGATTTCTGGCATTTAGAATTTGTATATTCAGTGTATTATCAACGAAGTACGCTTTGATGCTAACAAGACCGTAAACAGGTTCTTCCATTTTCTTCTGTTCCTCCATGCGTTCCTGATGATAACGATGTATGAGCTCGGCAGTTTCAAGTCCATGTAATTCTAAGAGACGTTCGATCTTCTCTAAAACTTGCACGTTTGCCGTTTCATCGGCACCAAGGTTAAAGTATCGGATAAGCGTATGTAGAGTTTTATGCAAGTTTGAGTAAAATGCTGGTGGTCGTCGTTTCTGCAAATAACAATATTATTTTATAAAAATAGACTAAAGTTCTGTATGATAGTTTTATGATAAGAAAAAAATTTATGCTTGAATTCTTGATATTTACCTCTAAATTGCTGTTGACTAGCTTGTACAACGTCTGTGACACGATTTCCCAAATCACTAGGAGAACTCTGTTAAAGTTGTCCTCGTTGAGATTATCATGCAAGGTTTCTAGATTACTATCTAGATACTGTAGCAGACGATCCATCGCGTTGCTGGTCGTACCAATTAATTCGGCACCCTCCATTAGATATCTGAAAACGCAAGAAAAATTATCGTTTTAGGCATTTTAAAATGTAAGGCATTTTAAAACATAATTAAATTAAGGAAAATTAATTATATGTATAAATTATATTACAAAAATTATTATAAATTAAAACGTCAATTTTTAGATAGAAGAAAGTGATATTTTTTCAGTTGTATTCACGCACCTGTTCATTGCAGGTGCCATTTTGTTGGCTACAATTTCCAACAACTCTATGATCTTGTTCTTCACAGTATCTGTGGCGTTGTCAATGATAAGCTGGAGAGTCTGTCGACAACGATCAGCCTCTTCGTGAGTCCTGTACTCTCCTAAAGCATCCACAATATTTTGCAGTCCTAAGTCCTTGGTCAACGGTACGATCGATGTTCTGATAAAATCGATATTATTAATAGCAAAGCACCAGGCCGTTGATATTGTAAACCTTTTTTCATAAACGCTACTCTGCGAAAGTTGTTCCAATTCCGTTGTCAGCTCCGCTTTCGTTGCCATTTTATCGGCATATGCCATGGAACATTTACAAATGTCCTACAAAGTAATTATTTTATTATAAGTTGTTTAAAGTTATTTTTATTAATCTTAATCTTATTTATTTGCTTATGATATAGCAATTTTCTTATTAATACAATATGTGTTACACATTAATTATAATTTAAATGGATATTATGTTAATATTCTCAAACTTACGTCAATTATTCTTGCTATGAACGTATAAGAACCTTCAACGTCAGGCCACGCTAGCTGCGTCCAGAAAACTTTGATTTGATAAAATGTTGTTAATGTATCTACTGCGCTTGAACTATACTGAACACTACTGTCGATTGCTTGCAAAGTATCAATTTCGACAGCTCTGTCGATGCGTTTAAGTGCTTTGTACACTGCGATTTCTAGCCAATGCGCGACACCACCCCTGAACCACTCATAATAACTTTGTATCTTCATATCTTCTAGCTCTCCTTCAGCACAAAGTACCTGACCAAGTCTGTAAATTGTATGTTGAAATAAGCGAAATGTTTAAAGTTGTCGTGTCAATTTCACAAAATTGTATAAACTCACGTAGCGTATCTTTGAAGCGTAAGGTAAAGCTCGAATAATGTCGTGCCCAAGCTTAATTCCGCGTTGTCAGTGCTATCAACTTCAATTCGTTTCAATCTAGCACACACGTCCTCTATAATGATCATGCACATGTCACTAATTCTCTTTTCATACGCAATGTACATCAGTCTTGCATATGGAACATTGATTCTCCTAAAATTTGTAATTAAAATTTATTTATCACGTATGTTATTAAATACATAATACTACTCTGTGTGTATAGTGTCTTCCAAGACGAACTGACTTACTTTATGAATAGTTTGTCATAATAATCGATAGCTTTCTGTAAATCCGCTCTAATCAGTTGAATTATTTTGATATGATACCTAAGCGCATCTTCATCCGATTCTGTGTCAGGCGAATTATTGCTTAGTACATGCTCAAACCTAGAATATATTAAAATGCATATAGTAAAGCTTCAAAGAATAAAATATATTAAAATGTGGGATGTGCTGTGTTTACCATTCGGCGCATCCTTGTGTAATAGTGTGTTCCAATCCTTGGAGTATATCTTCTTTTAAAAAATCATATTTAGAAAACCAGAAGTACATTTTGGCGGGAAAAAGATCAATGTCTTCAGGAACTTTTAGAGAAGATATAGACGACAATATCCTAAAATAATTGAAATTTGTTTAAGAATTTTATTTCAATAATTTGAAGCATTTTCTTCTATATTAAATCTTACTAAATATTAATATTAACTAATGTTTAATAATATAAAAACACACTTGTATTAATACAATAAAATTGTAAGAATATAAGTAATTACCCTAAGATTGAAGATAGTTGTATTATAGTATTTTTGTCGCCTAAAATTAATTTTCTAATTTTTCGTATACTGTTCAAGCATGAAAATATAATTTTCTTCGTTGCTTTCCAAAAGAGTTTTGTTTCGTCAGAGGAGAAGAGACCGTTTTCCATTGGTCTGAGTAAATCAATCACAAGTTTATTGAAGACTGTGAAACTTAATGGATGTTCCTGATGGATCCTTGCATATTCGACCCATTGTGCTAGAGCGAGATTTCTGGCTAGTAAGCCACGTTGCGCGCTATGTTGAAGAATCAGCGCTTCAGCTGGTCCCGACCAACGACCACACCAACAATACTTTTCGATTTTTTCCGTTTCAATCTCATGAAGCAGCAGCACTCTTAGCAGAT
Organism: Solenopsis fugax; assembly: GCA_003595255.1. Lineage (NCBI taxonomy): Eukaryota > Metazoa > Arthropoda > Insecta > Hymenoptera > Formicidae > Solenopsis > Solenopsis fugax. The sequence goes on from QKQZ01047872.1 coordinate 9,468, forward strand.
GCCGATGCTCTTGCGCGGCCACTTGTGCATTATGTTCCGCGCTGAAGGCCAGTCGGAGCTTTACAACGCCACGACGTTTAGATTTGTTTTTCTTTTCTAGAGCATACCACATAGTATGACCTGTTGTAGGTATATCCTAGAAAATATGAACAAAATGTATATTTAATATATGTATGTATATATTTGATATTTATAATTTTATATTTTAATTTAATAATTTAATTGGAGAATATTGTAAATATAATGCAATTTTCATAAATACAATGTATTTATATATATGTATAGAAATAAAATATATGTATAGAAATATACTCTATAAATTCTTCAAATTAAATTTTATAGTAGATACCTTCAACAATATCCGACATCGACCAATGAATTCATTATTATGACTACCAGTTGTAGCTGTTACTGCAATTTCTTTGGCTAATTTTACTAAGCCACGAACACCTTTGATATCTTTAACTTTACTCATCTTTTCAGGCACAGTTTCGGCAGCATCAAAATCCCTAGAGAATGCATAAAATAATTAATAATCAATCATTAATAATAAATTATTACATAGAGCAATGTATGTACAACTTACCAAACTTCAAGGAACAAGATATCATTTTCAGGATCCTCCAATGGCCTAAATATATAAAATAAATATGATATAATAATTCTAATAGAATATTTTTTAAATTATAAAATTTAGATTTCGATTATTTCCAACACAATATTTAATCAATTTCTTATGTACAATTAATTAATGAGATTGAAATATTAACATATTTATATCTTCTTTTAAATGTTTTAGAAATATTAATAAAATCTGCTAATTAAAAAATATAATGTGATGTAATAAAATAAAATTTTTTTTACAAAAGCTGGAAAATACATATTTCACTCACAATTCAAAATGTTCTTCCCAAACAGGACTTAGTGTACAAGTTTTCACGGCAGTATTGTATCTTCTGGTAGGTGCTGATTCGAGATAAAGAGCACAGAAAGGATCACTTTTGCCATTAGAATCTTTGGAGGCTAGCTCTTTGGCTTCGATCACTTCAACATTGAGATGAAGTTCTGGTGGCTGCACGTAAAAAATTATAAAAGATATTATATAATAAAATTATGATTTTATGTTATTTGATGCTATATAAAATAATATAAATTGTAAAAAACATTACCTCAAGATTTTGTGTTTCTTTCAACACTCTCTCATGTGTTATGTTATCAATTTTGAAAGCATTTTGTAAATGGTTAAAAAGAGTTTCCTGGCTGCATTCTCTAGAAACGTCGAATCCAATTTGATGTTGTGTCATATATACTAGCGCAGCATAAAGCTCTTCGATCTGTAGAGAATATATTATAAATAACATTATAAAAAGAAGAAAAAACTTTTAAAGAAAAGAAAGTTTTTTATGTTCAAATAAATATTTTTATTTTGATATCATTTCCTTAATTTAAATAAATATTAGTTAGTACAAAATAATTTATTTATAAACTTAAGAAATATTTTTTTAAATCAAGGAAATAATGTTAAAATAAATAGTTACTTAAACATAAAACATTTTTTTTCAGTGTACGTATAATGATATAATGACAATATAACATTTTATTAATTAACTTTATATCAATTAACGATCAATCAATACATTGCAATTTAAAGTTTTCTAATTGTTAATCTAAATAAAAATTTTTAATAAATTTAAAAATAAAGTTACATTAATGTATATTTTAATATTTTTTTAGAATAAAGAAATCAAAACTTAGAATGGCGGAGATTGTAAATGAAGTAAATACCTAACAAAAAAAGAAACATATAATGATGAAACATTAATAAAATTTTCAATGAGAATACTGATATTATGTTTCTCTCGAATAAATAATTTAATGATTTTTTCTCATCATTAATTATCGTCTGGGACGATTAGACTCACCGTCATGGATTGTAAAAGCGCATTAGTCCTACGTTCAATTTCAGCCTTTGGCACTCCACAAAATGTGTTTCTCATACGATTAAGAGTGTTTGTTCCTATGGGTGGATTTGTGCTCACCATATTGAATCTCATATAATTATTCACTTCTCGAATTTAACAATCACACATGGACTGTCATATAATCACATTACACGTTCTATAATTTTTATGTAGTTCTTCCGTGACTCGCACTATTTATGTCCAACGCAATCATTATTAAATATACGATCGAATCATAAAGTAAATCTTTTACTTTAAGCGACAGCCCGACAATTTTCTTAGACGATTCGTCTCGAACAGCTGTGACGACGATAACGGACAGTAGATCTAGCGAAAAGGAATCTAGAACGTCACGACAATGACCCGTGGAGATGTAAAACAGAAGATCATGTTGTTCGGTAAGAACAATGGCGTTCATGCACCAGCGGGCCTGGCTTCAATTAGACGTTGAACCTGCTCACGCGGACACATTCTGACCTTGCGTGAGAACAAAAAAATCTGCGCACTGACCCCTACGACCTCACATTCGATGGGGGGAGAGCAATAAACAATTATTGCTTTAGCCAAAGATAATTTTCCCAAAACATTTTACGCGCTACTGACGACAGACAGAAGATGTTGATTTATAGCACGCACGATCGACGAATTTCGTTGCGGTATTAAACGCATTTCGCCGGCTAAAGATGAACTTCCACAATGGCCACGACCTTTCTTATCGACAATACACCAAGTCGTCGCATATTCAATCGTTCGTATGTATAATCAACGATTGTAATCAACGCACGCATAAATCGTGATATGGAACTAGTTATAATATCAGTAAGCATGCATGATTATGTTAAGAGTGAGACAGGATAAGAGATTATTGAAATTCTTATCGTACCATATCTTGTAATTTAGTTTGCATTATGTATGATTGTTATGTCTTAACGTGTTGAAAATAAATTACTTTTCTAGCATATTAAAAGTTTCCTTGAAAACAATCTTTAGGCATTCAAAGATAATTCACAATTTATTGTCGAATTATCTGCGTAAAAACATGTTATTAACACCGTATAATCTTTAAGAAAACAAACAAATGTTAGCCACGTTTTTATTCATTTTGGACTGTTGGTAAACACTGAAAATTATTGGAAACTCTTTTGAACCATTTACAAAATGTTTTCAAAATTGATAATATAACACATGAGAGAGTATTGAAAGAAACACAAAATCTTGAGGTAATATGTTTTTTACATCAGTGTGTGTTTTAACTGATGTGTTTTAACAAGTTAAAATGTCTGTTAAATTATAAAATGATGATTCTACGGTTATGTAATTTATCATTTGGCATATCTTACATTGTTACTTCAATTGCGGTTTTTTAACATCTTTCAATGTATTTCTAGCTGAAATATTCAGTAATGTTATATCAGTATGTGTTTTATTAATATGTTAAAAAATATGTGAAATGATATCTCTACCATTATATAATATATCATTTGGTATATCTTACATTGTTACTTTAATTGCGATTTCTTGACGTCTTTCAATGCACTTCTAGCAGAAAGATAATCAGTAATGTGGTAACATGTGTGCTTAAAATAGCTAATTCCGAACCACTGACTTCAAAGAGATATTTTCTAAACTATTCACACAGACTTATTGTAATATACTTGTTATAATATACATTTTAGAATGATCAATAACATGTTATGAACATTTTGAAAGCTTAATTAATATAAGCAATTCATGCGAAAATATTAAAATTTATGATTCTTATAAATAGTTAAATAAAAGAATTAAATTGGTCAGAATCTATCAATTTCTTATAGACATATGAATATATATTTTAGATTACTATAATAAAGTTATAGAGTTCCGTTAACATGCTATCAAGTTATTAAAATTTTGAGTAATTTAATGCTAATAATGATAATTTTTTATATATTTTACATATTCTGCTATTCATATAAGAATTTTTAATTTCTAATAAAGAACGTGAAAAATAAAGAATTTTAGATATTGATCAGAATTGGGGCGCAACCTTCAATATCACAATGTCCGTTGGCAAATATAGTTGCCAAGAGCAAATTGACTCTGACAGTGAGATTAAATTTGCATGGTTGGAGATACTGGTCAAAACGAAATCTGCTAAAATCATAAACGTTTAATAATTCTTTATTAATTTTTTATTATGTTATTTTTTTCACTTAATATTTTTTACTGTCTAATCTTTAGTATTACAAGTGACAGAGCGAGAGATTCTCGCTCTGTCGCTTGTAATATTAACAAGTATCATGATTGTGTGTTGTAAATAGCATGAAAACAATCGACGAATCTGGGTACAAAAGAACTGTGTCGTATCCCGTTTAAAGTGACCCACAGGGCAAGTGCAACCACAATGCGTTTATACGTTCGCACAATTGCGTCCAATGAAAGCTGATATACCAACAATTAGTTCATTGGCCATCAAGGCACAACGAGACACCCGTTGTATGATAAGTGGAATGTATGAATGTATGAAGATACTTCATCCTTCATATTCCGTTCTCGTTTAATTTTCGTGGAATTAAGCAATTTTGAGACGGTCCAACTCCTTACGCCTACGCCAATACCGATTCTATTTTTTGACGAGTTCGAATGAGTTCGTTTAAGACGTTAACTATTTTATATCATAATGGTCGTAATTATTCTTCGGAATATTAATACAATAATTGATAATACATTGTGCTTTCATATACTTAATTATATTATGATGGCTTAAAATAAAAAATCTATTGGTGTTTAAAATTTGAATTTCTTTAGTAAAATACCTTGCAATCAAATATAATAGAAAACACTGATTTGTATTTAAGGAGGTTTGTTAATAATAAAAATGATAAAATTACTATAGATATTGAAAAACGTGACGATACTATATATATATAATTCGTTTCATTTTTAAACTGCGTTCCTGACAATTTGCCAATTTTTCAAGAGGCTGTCGAACAGAAGAAAGAAGTAGTTTAATTTGGTTTTCCAAGTAGTGATTTATTTTTACGATTCTAAATACTGAAGTACTATAACTTGTAACTGTGTTAAACTGACTGATAGTTGTTAATTGATAGTTGTTAACTGATGTTAAACTGATTGAATAAGTTTTAAGAAATCATACTTTTTTGTTGTGTATTATCTTTACTGAATTATTGTTGCATCAACTGGCATTTATTAATTTTTTTTCATTGTTTAAATAACTCTACTATTTAGAGTCTTAATTTTATTTTACATTTTAATTTTAATTTTTTTTATATATACGCACAAGGTTACTTATTTTAACCATGTTTGAACATAATTCATTTTTACATCAAAATTGATCTATAACATAAACAAAATATTACAAATTGTATCAGTCAAATATTTGCAATTGTTCTGACAACAAACATTACTTTCCTAAAGAGCACATTATTCACAACACATCAAATCAAACTATATACCACTCATATAATTTTAAAGTACACATTTCTTGCATAACTCACCGAATATCTCAGATATTAAAGCTAACTTAAAATGAATTAATTTAAGGATAATTCCGTTATCACCCTGGCTAACTAAACTCACTCATTAATTGTACGTAGAAACATACGAATAACTTCACTTGTGTCATTTTTCTAGAATTTCGTGGCGTAAATATATTTTGAGTATTGATAATACAAATAATCAAGCGACAATTAGCGATGAAGATAGAGAAGGCGATCAGGATAATCGGCGTGAGAAGACAAGACAGGAACTTGACGAAGGCGAGCACCACACTGTGCACTGCCAGGAATAGATGGACCAACAGATCAGAATCGTCGCACATCGACTAGACGACTTCGTATTAGTGCATTTGCTAACGCACGAACACGTGGATCTCATTTCAGATTGAATTTAACTGCTCGATTAAGAGTAAAGCACAACACCCCAGCGTACAGAGGGTGTACACAAACAGGCATCATTATATTATATTAAAAAAATTGCGATAGATTTTGTTCAAAGTTTGACTTTAAACCTCCAGAATAAGCGATTCTTTCTTGAATTAATAAAATTTTATTGGAACATTTTATTACGCATGACATCATAAAAATAAATGAAAGATTCTATTCATTATATTAATGAATTTCTTATGATCAAATATTTGTGATTACGGAATACAAAAAAATAAGATATTACTCTGCGAATTAAGTTTAATTTACATATATGAAATCAATATTTTTAAACACAATAATATGAAAATCGGTCGAAAATTTCACGAGCCAAAATACAATAGATGTAATTATAAGATTTCAAATCGAAACAAATTTATAAATGCATTGACGTGGTATGTTTCGGCTCTACTTAGCCTTCTTCAGCTTAATAACAATAATTTTTAAATCAGAAAGTAGAAAGCATAACGACGCTACATATTACTTAAATTTAAAAAACCTAACATATTGTATGATTTATAAATCCGAAAATAAATAAAACGTAAAAACGACGCAATGTTTCTGCAAACTTATCTCTTAAGTGAATATTTACTTATTTCTTATGTGAATTCGGCATATCGATATTGTTCACATAAGAAATAAGTAAATATTCACTTAAGAGATAAGTTTGCAGAAACGTTGCGTCGTTTTTACGTTTTATTTATTTTCCGATTTATAAATCATACAATATGTTAGATTTTTTAAATTTAAGTAATATGTAGCGTCATTATGCTTTCTACTTTCCGATTTAAAGATTATTGTTATTAGGCTGAAGAAGGCTAAGTAGAGCCGAAACGTACCATGTCAATGCATTTATAAATTTGTTTCGATTTGAAATCTTATAATTACATCTATTGTATTTTGGCTCGTGAAATTTTCGACCGATTTTCATGTTATTGTGTTTACAACGATACGAGCGTGTATTNTGTGTATTAAATTGATTAATATTTTTAAATTTAATGTTGATTATAGTGTAAATGACAATAATGCGCTAATAATATAATTTATATAATGTCAGACTTACGTATTTCTTTTCCCTTCTGTCCATTATTGGAAAAAGTGATTTGTGAAATTCGATCCAATGCATTATTAAAAACAAACCAACTTGGAAATAAAATTAAATGAAGAAAATTATAACAGTGTTTTGCTTGGCAACGCAAGGAAGCGTCTAACTTCGACTACCTTCCCTACCAGACTGAGACCTTTGGGAAAATCAATATTGTTGCCGGTCGTTCAATCTGACAGGACATGCAATAGTACACAACGAATATGAAGTTTCGATCCTACGCAGAGGAACATGAATCATAAATGTCTATGAATACAAAAAGTACTGTGTTATACAGTAACAATTGAGAGAACACATTTCGCATATAGAATCGCATCTAACAGGTTTATAAAATAGCTGCATCATGCATATTTATGAAGTGTATTAACGACAAAATCACAGAAGTTATGTATTAATTTATAAGTGTTTTATATCCATCAAAAATTAATGTATAAATTATTCCAATGTGTTATTCTTAATGATTAAAATTTTTTCTATTTATTATCTAATAAATAGTCTTTAAAAAGTTTTCCCAGACGTTTATACGTACAAATATAGATTAATGATGAGATATGTCGATAAATTTTTACAATTTAATTTTATTTGACAGAAAATTAATGCAATTATCACCCTAAGTTACTTTCCCATGTCGACGAATCTGTTCTGAGTTATGTTGTGTAGAATTCGTTACATAAAGGTTCTTCAGAATTACACATAAAGTCGTTTGATCTTAAACAGACTCCCCATTATCTATTGACGTAGGTGAGGCGGTATGAAGCTACTCGAAATATTTTCAGGCACTACTCCGGGTGCTGTTAACGTGTGAGAATTCGTTCTCTTGCCGAAAGTAGTCATTAATATTCCGAAGTAGACGATGAAATAATTTATCTCGAATTAGAATCTCAAAATGGAACGATAATATCGTCTTTAGGAGAAGATTTATCAAGCTTCTGTCTTTTTGATATACTACATTATTCGTTTCAAATTTTATACTTGAATTTAAAATTTAGTTTGAGTTTAGTTCTTTAATTTCATCGATTATGGTACTTCCTATACATCCGATAATAAAAAAACGATTATTTTATTTTTTTTAATTTTAATTTGTTATTGATATATAATAAGAAAAAATTGCAGTGTGATATTTTGTTATTATTTGAGCAAGGATTATAAGAATTTTAATATATATTTTATGTATTTTAAGTTTTTATTTTTATATATTTTAAAATTTATAATTTATCCCATGCCACATTAATAACAAGTTAAATATTTTATTACTCACATTTAATCCCACCGACTCGGCCAAAAAGTTCCGAGCTAGCTCATCTTCATCTCTGTCGCTATCAGTTTCTAGCAAAGCTTCAGTTGGTTCTTCAATGCACTCTTCTTCATTTAAGATGTCTTCTTCTTCGTCTTCTTCTTGTGTTTCATCTTTCTTTTTTGGAAGCGGACCTTCTGCTTGTTCCTGGGCACGAACTTTTTCTGCGAGTAGCGTGCCAAGATTTTCGAAAAAGCCGCCATCTGATTCTTGTATTCTGAAATAAGATATTATTTTTTAATTATTCTTTTAGTTATCTGTTATAAAATTTTATATCTTTTAAGTGTTTTTTATAAAAAGTTTCTTTTGCTTTTTACATTATTATAATATCTACGTATGTACATACGTATGTATATATTAGTAGTATCTGTACTATCTGTAGCAATGTTAAAATAACAAAACGGTTCGTGGAGTATACTATCAGCGCTGTTGTGTCATTTTATCCTTATTCTACGTCTAATTACCGATAAAGATAGAATGAGCGTCAATAGCGCGCTCTCCGAACGCAGCCAACACCTTCACATGATACATTAATACATCGTAAAAATAAAATTCTAGTGCATACAATTAGTTACTAGAGTTTTTATATAGAACTCTAATAACATATTTAGAAACATATATGAACTTAATATACATCTACGCTATATTACAACATTATCTAAAATTAATATAAACTTCACACATAGCAAAAATAATTTAATTAACTTAAACATATGTTACAGTGCTTTTCGCTAATTTTATTATTGTGACTATTCAGAAATAAACTACATATCAATGGAATATTCAAAATGAATATACGGATGACCTTAAGAAAGAAAGAAAAGGAAGAAATATGTGGGAAATTTTTAGGAAGCATATTGGATGCGAGCACACACATTTGTTTGTAAGTATACAACTTACTGAAAAGCGCATAAAATATTGCAGTGCTACTATACTAAAACGCAGTGCAAGTTTTTCTATCAATGCATATTGCACATACATACACACACACATACACACATGACATCTCGTTTCACCTTTTACTAATAAAGTTGAACGCCGCAAATTTCCAATAGAATCTCGCGACGGTCACTTCTTTCACTTCCGGCTTTTGAGACATTCGGAAAGCGGCAATTGCGTAGTAAGGATGTTTCTCGTCCAGTTTTTCAAAATGCGCCATTTTCCTTTTCTTAGTCCTTTAGCAAAAACACCATACGTCTTCCAATGAAAATTCGCGCAAAACAAATTGCTTTACATTATTAGATAAGAAAAATTCACGTTTGAATTTTATTTGAAATTTGCCTTTGATAAATTTAGATTTGTTATTTTGAATTCACATACTAGACGTAATAAAAATAATTCGGTACATTAAATCATATAATCTCTTTCTTTTTATTTAAATGTTATCATACACATAACAAAAAATATGCAAATAATTTTATTTTAATGTTATTTTCGTGAAGACCATGATATAAAATAATTGCTTATTGTTGACTTTTCTGTTTAAATTAAAAATTGTTAATACAGTTTATTTTAACTAGCATAATTTGATAAAATTAAAACTCAGTTATAAAACTAACAATTAAATCTTTTTCAGAAAATTTGAATACTTTTTTACACACATTTACACTGTTCAACTGCACTTGGACAGACTTCTGTTGCGGAATATAACACTTTTGATAAGATACAAGTCGATACACTATGACATTAGCAAATATCACTTCCAAAGAATTTTGTCATGCAATATATCATGCAAGAATCAACTGATAGCTGAAAGGAATTGACGTTTGTGCTCACATTTCAGTATGCTGGATTATTTTTCTCAAGTCACTGAGTTATCTTCTAGAATCAAGAAGCTATATTCTTATCCAACAGCTTCGTTCATACTGAGTATCATAACATTACGGCTTGGCATATAAACCGGAAACTTAATTGCACGACGTTTTTTCCTGGTATAGAGAAGGGATTACACTGTGAGTTACACAAAAAAATTCCCGCGCGCAAATTACGGCCTACAGATTCCGCAAAATTAATTGGATCGTTTAGGCGTATTAGATGTTCACATGAATAGTTTTGGAAATGCGCATTGGTCTATGTCTGTCTGCAAAGTGGTTAAGGATTCGGAGTGGGAAACAGGTAACAGGTAGCAGGTAGGCGACTAGCAGGTAGGAGGAATCAGGACATGCGTGGGATTTGATTATACAAAAAATTAGCGAAGAAATAATTAAAATATGTTAGCTGCAATGTGTATGTGGTTTGAATGGATTTATAATTATATGTATTATAATTATTAAATGTATTATAATTATAATAACACAATGTTTGTATAATCATCTGATAGAAGATAATCGTAATTCATGAATTTATAAAATATTTAGTCGCATAAAAATATTATTCTCTTAGTTTACTTAAATCAACTAATATTCCTTAGAGTGTCTTACACATTTTTTAATGTTTTCACAATTTTTTAAAGAATCTACAAATGCATTATGCATCATAAATTCAAATAAATTACGTGTAACATCAGATAAGATATTATCTGATAATTTTGCGATCGAGAAACAAGTATGAAATAATTTATAACGTACATAAATGACTATTAAACTTGATATCTGGGATTTGTATTTCCCTGTTTGTCTCTCATCTAAATTAGTATCAGGAAACCGTTAAGTACTTGCATAACAAAAGACAAGAATTCTCTTTGATTCATTTCAGCTAATTTTAAAATTAGCTGAAACTTTGATCAAACTGTGTTATATTTCATTAACTTATTTTCTTTACTTTAAAAAATGTACGAAAGAGTAAAGCGCAGTTGACAAAATTAATCAATTTTTTACTAATAATTGTAAACATTAAGAACAATTTGTCATATAAATATTGTAAATAAATAATTCTTGAAGATAAAACGGGAAATACGCTCTCGAATTACGCGCGTGAAGCGAGAAGAACAAGAAATAGATGTTCGTTGACTTGCGTCACCGCTGCATTCCTTTTTTTCGGAGCAATGCATTGCATCCTTCTGAGCCTCTTTTATTCTTAACTCAAGAACCAAATGATTCATGGTATCACATACCACGAGAGTATTCTGCGGTCGATCGTTGCTTGAAAAATGTATGCTTGTTCGATTTTATTTTATACTATTTTGCCATCTACTTTTAACTTCTTACAACATGGCAATATTGATGGCTGGATAATTTAGCTGGATTGTCTATCTAATCGATAATCGAGTTTGATGCAACTCGTTCTCATATGAACTAATTAGTTTTACTTGGCATAAACTCATGATTTGTTTATAAAATATATAAAATCGAAAAAGTCTTGTTATGTATGTAAGTATGGTATTTTTTGTAGGATTTCATTTAAAAATTAAACATATTTTTGTACTATTTATCATATAAATGTGTTTTGATTCAATCATTTTTATTACTTCATTTACTTCATTACTTCATTTACGTGTGCTTATCGACTTAAAATAGTGTTTTGTATTTCAAATTCATCTACATAATAAGGATAAAGTCAATTGTGATGTAAGTAATAAGGCTTTTAATAAGCTAAATGACCTCGAAATAAAATTGCCTGGGACGTTTGTATTTTCAATCTCATTTACCAACACAATAAACTACACATGACTTAAATATGACATATATATTATTCTATCAATAAATACATAAATAATATATAGATCAATTTTTTTAGTAATTTGTTAAAAATGTTGCAGTGTTTTATGCTCTTAGCATATCGCAATATATGAAATTTTAGATCTTATAATAAGTTTGAAAAGTCTTATAATGAGTTTTAAATCAACAGCAGCATGATGTTACGTAATACGTACGTACAAGCGTATACAAAGTATTTTTATTCGAAAAAATTGCTATTGCTTCAACCTCGTCAATATCGAAACATTCGTCAATCACTTCCGCAAACTTTAGTAACTATTTGATGTATACATTGACGATACTTCACAACTTTGAAGGTCTCACTAATTATAAGATGATATCAGAGAACTAATATAGGTTTTAACGATTCTCGCTGGCCATTCACCTAACAATGATCTAAGGCGCCTTTCCACTTCTTCCTCATCAATTCAATCTTGACGATCGCGGAAACAAGGAAATTCCACTTGGATGTGACGTGCGCGGTTTTTTCGCGAGCGCATACCAATTAATTGGGGGAAACCGTGGGAAATTATAAAAATAGAAATACAAGCAATGTTATGCTTTCTAACGAAAATGGGCTACTATATGGAATGCTCGTATAATTTACAACTGTGACTTTCTTTATAATTAACTTTTTTCTTAAACAGTTTTATTTTTATTAATGGAAAATTTATTCAATTAGAACATAACAGCGATTTTTTTACGAATTTAATAAATATTTATAATAATTGCCCAATTACGTAATTTAATAATTATGTAATTTAATAATTATAATAATGAACGAATTATGCCATTATTATATTTATAGCAATTAAATAATTAAACAATTATTAAATTAACAAATTTACAACTAATCGGACCAAATTAAATAATATGCCAATTTTTAAATAGGATAATAATTAAATATATTTTATAAAATATTGGGAACAAAAATTCATAGCGTTGCTTGAGCATTTCACAATGTATAGATAGATTTATTTAACAAAAATGTTTGTACATATACACCGTTATAAACTTTTGTTCCAATTCAATAGATATATGATACATATAATATATATACACAGAATATGCATTAATATAAATGTATTTACTTTATATATACATTATTTTGCTAGAATTAGAATTAAAATTACAATAAAAATAGAAATTAATTAAATATATTATATAATATATGCTATGTATATACACATATTACATATAGTATAGTAAACTTTGACTTAAATTTAATATTTAAGCGTTTAAAAATATCTCAGCATTTATCAAATCCATCCACTTATGCACCGGAAGCAATTTTCAATACGTGCGTTAATAAGCTATGTGCATTAATCGGATTACACCTGACCAAATTATTTCACAGATGGTCGCTTTCATGTTCCTCACGTAACGTCGGTAGTTAATTATCTCTTACAAAGACGTCAGGAGTTGGTTATGAATCATATAACATCGAATCGACCTTGGACACCAGATCTCACGGAACAGCATGTATATATAGACACACCTATGTTTTGCATACACAGGTATAGAACTCAGACCTGTTAGTTGCCACGTAGTACCTCTTCTAACTGTCTGCGTTAGTCTCATTCTATTAATAAATCCTACATGTATTACGCCTAGTTAAAATTTAATTTGAGGTTTTACCAATTGGTTAGCAGCACGCATCTCGTTTATATATAAATCGTACAACATTATCGTTAATCATGAAGATTATGAATATGGATGCAGAACTCACTGTTATCGACGCTCTAGTTTCGTGCCAAAAATAAATCATACATCATGCTTTCATCTTGCTTTCCTTGATGTTATTATCAGTACAATACTATTTTCAAGTATTAATAATTTGCACGAAATCGAAAAAGTTTTAGATTTTATAATATTATAATTTTAATTTATATTAGTAACATTTTATTGCAGCACATTAAAAATAAATAATGAATAACTTTTTAAAGATAGTCTTCTTTTGTTTAAGAAGATTAATATTTTTTTCGATATATTTATCACTACGTAAAAGATGTTTTAGATGTTGGATGCACTTTACTCATATAAATGTAAGAGAAAGTGTTGTTGCGAAATAATGTGTTGAAATAATGCATTCCATAAGTATTTCATTCTTAAACCATATATTATTCCATATGTATAAATGTTATTTCAAATTAGATTGTCATAAATGTACAGATTTCATCCTTGTATAAAATTATTTTATTAATAAATAATTATAAATAAGTAATTACAGAATTATTTAACAATATTTCTTCTATAATTTTATCATTATAATTTATTTAATAATTTAAGTAATTCTTTTTGTCGTTCAATAAATAATGTAAAATTTTCTGTAAGGAAACTGTGTCTTCCATCAAAGCACGCGAGAGACAGAATAATTAATAGTCGACGATAATGAAACGCAATTGAAATCCCTTTACCTTATCTCGTGCTCTGATTTCTCTTGCCCTTCGTTTTGCTTTGCTAATTTCTCTTCTACGATTTTGTGGTAAAAACTTTTCCACATAGCTTCTTCATCCATCTTCTCTTGATTTCTTCGATCCCACCCAATGAATTAGAACGCACTTATATGCGATTCAGTATTCTCCAGCTACTTCACCGTTATTTTAAGCATCCGATTATCAACAATATGTTATAATTGCGGAACTTTTAGAAAACTACATATATATATATTAATCACGCACTCACTGAAGTATTCCTTGTTGTCAGATATTGACCTCTCGTGCGTAGGATATTTAAGTACGTTTCGCAACGGAAATATGCCGGCTGGAGTTAAGACCAGTATAGGTGCGACTAGTAAGCGTTCCATTTATTCTTGAATGAAACAATCAACCGTTCACTTTACTTTCCGGTCGCTCGGTAGATGGCTCCTGTTGTCAAGTCACAGCCAGCATTTTCACTTCTTTTATCCGTTACGCATATTTTACAAAATGTTCTGTGTTGTTTAAACGATTTTAATTTTATGGTATTATTTTATTGAAAAATACTTTTTATTTATTCAGAAATACAAAATTTTCTTTAAGTAATTACACCATATAAAGAATTTAATTCCCATTATATGTTGAAAATTTTATGTTTAAAATTAATTTATAATAAGAATTCATTTATAATATAAGTTAACTAACATAGTGTATTTATATATATATATATAAGCCTTTTACTAGCGTCCTTTAATTTAATTATTTGATTGTTTTGTTCGTTCTAAGGATAAAGCATTAACAAAGCTGGGATTAATGTTAAAGAAATCAATCCTAGAAACTTAGTTATTTAAAATTTTTTGCATATTTATTCTTTTTGGCTAACATTTAAGTAAAAATTGAGTAATTGCGTCCGGAAGAAAAATGTTTGCTCTGTTCATTTCATCTGTAATTTATGTGTCATAGTCAGGCTAATTAAATAATCATCCGAGACGCGCAGTTGTGTAAGTGATTCAACATTCCTGGAGATTAATCTGTTTTCTCGATGACATCATCCATTTGCAGGTGATCTCTTTGTAGGAATGTATGAAATCGATATCAAACAATCACCGTTTAATGTACATATTATGTCTTACATTTCGCACATTATATTACTTCTTCTAAATCAAATTTTATCGCGATAAGATAATTTAATTCAAAGTATAGATACAAATTTACATGAAAAATATTTTTTCAATAATTGTTGATAAACACTGATATAACAATATATTCAGTCAGCCATTACACCTTATAAAAAAAACAAAGTTAACTGAAAGAATATACAATATCACTTTTATCATTGACAATATTGATAACAATGTTTATCTTTTATTTCTACTGAAATCTTTTGCGACTTTATTTTATCGTAAACACCAGAAGACAGTAACGCAAACGCACTCCATTACTAATTCTAGCCCAGTACCTGTATGAGAATTGATTCCTGGTAAAAGCTGGTATCCAGACTGACGTCGCGATCGTTGCGATCCTGGAACGCAGGCGCAGGTCGCCATTTCGCTTGATACTATACATACTATACATACATCACTGCGAATGCGTTGAAGCAAAACATCAATAATGTTTCTGCAGTATTATGAAATCGAGATTCTATTTAATCTTTACATCAGATATTAATTTACTTTTTTATAAAAATTGTAAATATATCGGTTATTGTTCTGTAACATCGAAAATATACCTTGTATTATCATTATCATATCACGTTATATATGAGGTAACATTAACGTCTGTTTGAACGAAAGCATAAATTTTCCACTTTTGTAATATACGCCTAATGTATAGCTTGCAATGAGATAAGTTTAACTGAATTTCCAAGAAATATTTTCTATTGTTCTTGGGGTAAATTACATGATGTATGTCTGTAAGAATCTACATAAAAGCGAACTATAGTTATCTGCACCATAGTTAGTTCAAAACATGCGTTGCACATTAATTATATTGTTTCTGTTCTTCGGTAATACATTATTTTTAATTTTATAAAAATGAAAAATAAATTTATAATTAATAATTAATATTCCGTTGTTTCCATAATTTTTAGCAGAAATTAATATATTTTGTGTGACGGCGGAAGATATTAATCGTCATGAAACGTTTTCTACATGGACAACATCCCAAAAGAGTCAATCGAATGCTGCATCATTTGTTCTAGTAAATCCAAAACAGATTCAACATGCGGAAAGAATAATAAAGTATTTCTTGACAAGATTAACTGGACCGATTGCTCGGCCAATAACCCTGAGATCGTCTCTCGATGGAAGCAATTTAAAGAGCACAATTAGTGAAATAAGCAAGATAATACGTGCAAAAATTATGGAGTTTGCGAGAACCAGCGGATTAACTGCATCAGTTCGTCAATATAAGCAAACATTGTGGAATTCTACAATCTTTAAAGATTGGTTTACTGAAAGTCTGGCTCAGGGATCGTTGCTATTATACGATCTGATCAATATCGGAGAAGAAATTCAATTTGCGATCGATCATTACTTCAAAACATACAATATAATCTTATATAAAGATAAAGTGAGTTTGTAAAAATATGGAAAGATAATAGATTGTCTAAAGTACTTGAGATACAGCTACACGATAAATCACAGCTTTTGACTAAACCATTTAATTGTAGTATCATCGAGAAAAAAATACTTCCAGGCAATCTATTTTTAGATTAAGATAATTGCATATGAATAGTATTTATAATTTATTAATTTTTATTTTAGGAATTATCACCACGTAAAATGACGAGAAGTTTTCAGTTTTTCAATACTATAAATGATGCCGCTAGTTTTAGCGAAAAGTTATTTAAATGCTTATTGCCGGTAACGGACAGGAGGAATCCAACATCATCTTTTAATCTCGATCGAGCTCTTGCAAACTTAGCGAGAGAGTCACCCGACAACACTGTGAAATCATTTAAGTCCAGCTTAGATCGAACATTCATTCGTTCTGCACCAAGTAACGGCACAACCAGTGAACAATTGCACATGTTGCTTTGTCATTCACTTGTTGAAAGGATCAGTCTTTACGGTGATTGTATCAAAGAGTTACGACGCTTCGTGACTTGCGTGTCATCATCGAGCGATCAAGACTCGAACAGAACAACCGCTCATCATAGATTTCTTGCCAAACCGTGGTTAAGCGTTATTGAACGTCTAAGTGGATGTAAGATTAATATCGATGAAAATGGCAATGCAAATATTCATTGCAACTTCTATCGAAGACTGCCGAAGACTACAACGCAGCAAGTGAAATATATTTACGAGAAAATGTTGGATCAACGGATATCCAGGCGATCACCTCTTTATCGTGTCGCGAATGAACTCGGAAATGTTCTCTCGAGAAGCAGATGGGGAAGACAATTAACTTACGACATATGTCAGTATTTTGCGATTTATCAGGAAGGTCAAAGGAGATTGAATATGCTTTCGAAGAATGCCACTAAGGACAAGAGAGCAGCTATGAGGTTAACGATATTTTAATAACTCACGTGACATTAATTAATTTTTATTACGGTATAGCTTGTCATGGAAGCACTATGTTAAAAACGTATAACTAAAAAATATATATGTATAATTCTTTATTGATAAATTTACATATAATCTTTTTAGATATAAAGAGATGTCTGTGTCATTGAATACATATAAAAATGGAGTATTAAGAAAAACTATGCTTGCTGTTGGGAACATTCATCATTCCGCTTTAGAGATGCAAAAATATCTCGTTCGTGGTATTAGGAGTTCTTTTGAAGAATCATGGCAGAGCCATTTAAAAATTCTTGTCTGCTTGTCAGAATGGATGCAGAAACTTTTGGAATTATTCGGATGCGCAAATTTAAATGATACAGATGTTGACACATCGATTTCTACTGATATTCCGTCACTAAATATGACAGATTTAAACAGCGCAAGTGAATCTGATGAAAATAATCAAATGAACCATCTCGCGGTATATTCTAGAAGAGATCGTAAGTATTTATGTTAATTATTACACATAGAGAAATTTCATTGAATTAATTGTTAATTTCGTGGATTTAATTTTTGGTTTTAAAATTGTTAATATTTCATTTTGATAGTGAAGTAGTTTTAATAAGTAATATATCTTTGTCTTTATTTAGAATCAATTTTATTAATTACTTCTAAATTTATCAAATAATTTGTAATTGACAATTTTTATGATAGAGCTTTTTATGATAAATTAATTATATATATCATTGCAGAAATAAAAAAGGAGGCTGACATGACTTTTGAAAGACTAATGCGTTCAATGAATCATATAAGTAAAATGCGAAGCCGAAATGACAGGAGCACTTTAGCATGTCTCGCAAATAACTTGCTACTGGTCACTATATTCATGGAAACAATTAGTTTCGTTTCTACATTATTCTGTTTGGGAGAGCATAAAGATGAATCCAACCTCGGTGAACAAATGATGGAAGAATGGGATTCACCTGGACGTGAACGTAGATCATTGCTTTTCAGAGATTTTGCAGAAATCGATACAATTAAAAAAGTTTCTCCGATACTACCAATAGCTTCTGAAAAAATTGACGATATTTATGCTGAGGACTATATAAATTTTATTCAAAGCGTACCTACGAATACAAATAATTCTTATGGTTTAATAAGAGCTACTCTAAGAAGTGATGAACAATTTCCGATACCAATGTTCTTAATATAATTATATACATATACATATATATATACAT